>ML336950.1:0-49612 GCA_005239505.1 Nicotiana paniculata | reverse complement strand
AACAATGACCCGGCGAGGGTATATTTTAGTAACTCTTTCTCTTTCTTTCACTTTCATTTCATAGTTTACTCTATTACATTAGCCAATGCTCCAAAGGATTCAACTATCTCATACATCTTCACCATTGACGTTACAATTTGAGCCAATGCTCCAAAGGATTTAATTATCTCATATATCTTCACCATTCATGTTACAATTTGAGCCAATGCTCCTTGAAGTTTAAAGATCACAATTCCCTTCACATGCTCTTTACAACATATAGAAATCATCAATTAAGCATGGAAGTTACAACAAAATCAGAATAGTCGCAATAATAAGACTCACGGTCATGCTAGACACCAATGCATAGATACTCATCACCATGCCTATACATCATACTCTACAATTAGAAAGTAGCAAAAAAGACTCAACTCATATTCCCTCAAGCTAAGGTTAGACCAAACACTTACCTCGGGTCCAAAATATAGAAATCAACCCTCTAACACCGCCTTTCCTTTAGAATTCAACTCCGGAATGGTATTATCTAGGCATAATCAACTCAAGTATATCAATAAGGATTCAATAATTCAATTACATAGCCTAATTACCCATTTCCATGCATTCTTCCAAAATAACAAAATTCGACCCCGCCCCGCTTAGTCCAAACACGAGGCTCGGACCAAAACCACGTCACCCATTCACCCACGAGCCCGAATATATAATTTGTTTTCAAATTCGACCCCAAAACGAGGTCTAAATCAAGAAAATTCAAAAGGGCGTAACTCTACCCAAATTCCCAATTTTCTACTCTAATTTGCATATTTTAGGCTTAGGAATTCATTAGATATAGATGAAAAATGAAGGAAACGAGTTAAAATTTACTAACCCAACAAGTTTTGGTGAAGGATGGATTCGATGGATGCCTAAGGACCTTCGAGAAGTTGAATTTCGTGAAAACATATGAAAAATCCCGAAGCTACTGTTCTGGAAATATTTATATACCACTGGGCAAAATTGCCCTTTGCGTTTGCGGAAGGGAGGTCGCGTTCATGAAGGGTAGACTGGACAGACCATCGCGTTCGCGAAAGGGTGAATGCAAACGCGAAGAGTAAAGAGGCTGGGGTCCAGAAATTAGCCTACCCGAACGCGTGGGACATCACGCGAATGCGATGTAGAAGACCTGCAAAGCTACGCGAACGCGGTCAAGTGTAGGCGAACGCGAAGAGGAAAAGAGGGCTAAGACCTCAGGGTCAAATAAACCTACGCGTTCGCGAGGGAATGGATGCGAACGCGATGAAGGGATGGCTTAAAGCTTTGCGAACGCGAAGAACAAATGGACCTGTAACTGCTGAAGCCAAAAACCAGCAATCTTCCTAAGTTCAAAATCACTTTGAGACACCTCCGAAACACTCCCGAGCCCTCAGGGCTCCTAAAAAATCACATGCACTAACTCAACAACATCCTACGAACTTAACCGTGCGATCAAATCGCCAATATAACATCAAAAACAGCGAATCAAACCTCAAAATCACTAGTTTTTCTTCAACTTCATAAACTTTCAAATTTAGAGTTTTAAGTCTGAAACACGTCAAACGATGTCCAATTTCAACCAAACTTCACAGAAATATCTTAAACCACATATAAGAATTGTACCAGGCACCGTAACCAAAATATGGGCCCGATACCAACACCTTCTAACCAATTTCCATTTCACTTTTCTTTGTAAATTTAAACAATTTCACTCAAAAATTCATTTCTCGGGCTTGGGACCTCGGAATTCGATTCCGAGCATACGGACCCTCCAGGACCGTCAAATCACGGGCCCGGATCCGTTTACCCAAAATGTTGACCGGAGTCAAATTTACTCATTTTAATATCATTTTTTTGCATTTTTCACAAAATTTCATATTTAAGCTGTCCGACTACGCGCCCGGACTATGCACGCAAATTGAGGCTACTACATATGAGGTTTTCAAGACCTCAGAAGTATGGGATGGGTAATAAAATAGGTGATGACCCTTTGGGTCGTCACAACAATAACTTTGCAATAATAGCCCACATGTGCATAATTACCTTGTTTCACAAGAAAATGACCTTTTATATTTTTATAATATTAAGTAATTTTTTAAAGCATTTCATGCATAAATATCAATTTTTATCATTTATTAGCTATTTTTACGAATTATTTATCAAATTGATTGGGTATTTAACAAATAGCCACTTTAAATTTCGGACCTTAGTCCAAATTATTACCCCAGCCCAATTAGAATCACAACCCAATACCCAAAACACAATTCTTCTAACCCGCCCCAACCCCATATGGAATCCTGGCTATTGATCTCAGAAGATCACCCGTCCAGGATCCATTTCCTTTTTTAATTACACCAAACGACCCTAAGCCTAATCATTTTCCCAATTTCGCCGCCCCTAAATCCCCTTTTCATCTCTTCTCTCTCAACCTTCCCCTAACCCTAGTCCGCCGTCACCTGAACCCCCTTCAATCCATGGGGTTCCACTTCGATCTTAGGTCTTATCTGGCCTCCTATCTTTACTGGTGGTATGGTTTTTATGTTATCTGATGGAATCTCGAAGAGATTCGACACAGACTTGGCTTCCGTCCTTCATTTTATCGATGAATCTTACTGTTATCTTCATGTTTATGGCTCAAATATATGGTTCCAAACCATATTTTCTTCTCATCTCTGTCATTTTTAAAACTCTAGTATCCTGCTACTCGGATCTGTTCAGATCCTTGTAGATCTGAGATAATTTTAAGTTTATTTGATATTTCTCTTTTAAAACTTTATGTGTTCTCTTATTATTAACCGATTTTTGTTTTCTCTAAAGCTAGGGTTTCATCCCTTTAAGTTTCTGCAAAAATACTAATTTTTTTCTAAGTGTTTAACTCTGCTTTTCTTTCCTTGTTCGACTGATTCTCATGTCTATGTTCTGAACCCTACGGTTTCTGCTTATCTCATTGATTGTTTCAATATTTTTCCGTTATTCTTTAATTAACAGAGATTAATTGATTTTATTTGACTAATTAGAGTTCAAAATTATATTATTCTGCTAAGATTGTTACTTTCTGTGATTTTCACCTATTTTCCTTATTTGTGAAACATAAATTGGTACTACTTTCCTTAATTATGCTATTGATCGGATTTCTGGGTTCTAATTTATTCCAACCGACTTGTAAATGGCCTTTGACTTATTTCATGCCTTATTTAAACCCCAACCTGAGCTGTTAATTGACCCAATTTAAGGGGTCTTTCCCGGATTCTATTGAGTTATTTGATTGAGTTTAGCCCCCAACTAACGGGTTGATTTTATTTGTATGCCTTATTTATGAACTCTAATATTGTTTGCTTTGTTTTACCCTGCTAAGTGCTATATAATCCCCCCTTTATGATTTTGAAAAAACAAGAACATACACGGAAAGATACAGAAAAACACCTACACACACAAACTCTTACTCACACACTCACAACTGTAGTTCTTTCTGTTATTTATATTTGCTGCACTGTCTAGCCGGCTGAAAGCCAAGGCTAGACTCTTGGATTCCCTTGCCTTCACCTTCCTATTTGCTATCTCTTGACTGGTATGCCTCAACTTCTGTTATCATGTTCTCTTCTATATGCTATGTAGTCAATTTTATTATGAATTCCAGTATGCTTCTGTTTTGAAATCTGATTCCTAACCATCTTTTTCATTAACCACTATGCCTGATTTCTTACTATTTTATGTTGTTCCATGTGTTTTATAGTAATAGTTTATTTCAGACTTCGATGCTCCTCTTTGCTATGTAGTTCATGTCTATTTCCTTCTCAACTAGCATGCCTCAATTCTTCACCTGTTCTATCTGCTGATAATTTACCTTACAATTTTCCTGATCAATTCATGATTTCTGTGTACTTCTTTCAAGACTAATGTGCTTTAAATTCCTGCTACCTTTTCTGTATGGCTGTCTGATTAGTCATTTTAACTTCAACATGTTTCTCTCTGCTAAATACATGTCTATATGATTCCACTTAGTAATAGTTAATAAACTAAGTCAACTTCAGCCTTGTTTGACTCAATTGTGACCATGTTCTGCCTATAATTCAAGTGTTCCTGCTCTTGTTGAGACTATTGGTACCCATGTCTGAACCAATCTGCTAAGATGTGGTTCTGTTCTGTTTGTGATCTTGTAATATGTTTCTGTTGACTTCTAAAATGCAAGCTGTTTTTCTAAAACTATATCCTACCTTTATATACTATTTTTAAACTCCTACTCTTAGATATCTAGGGTCTTGCCCCGCCAGTGTGAGCACTGCCTAGGAGTCCATGAGACTCCTCCGAACTCTGACACACTGGAGCTGGCCTTTTGGAACTTGTTTACAAAAACTATTTCTTTGAAAAGGTTCTGGTGTGAGGATTGCCCGGGGTCCCTGAGGCCCTTGGGAACTTTGACACACCAGAAGCCATTTGGTGTATTATGGACTATACGTGTACCTCAGACTTTCTTGAAGGCCTGGCTTCCAGGATTGACATTGGGCCTGCCAAGGCTCCCTATAGTATAGTGGTTTGCAGTTTGTAATTCATTTGTATTGGCCTGTAATAACAATCTTTGTAAAACAGATATGGGGTTATTAGTAAAAGTTGGGGAGGAACTTTATATGTATATATTTTTTTTTGGGTTCGGGTAGAAATCATGCCTAAAGGTTATTGTGGTGATAATTATATGCATTAGAAATCATGCCCATAGGACTTATCTCATTCTTTGAAATCCTAAATTTACATATTTGCATCTTAGCAATCCTGCTTCTAGGTCGTTATCAATTCTGCCTCAAGTACCATATTTTCAAAACCTCTATGTGTGCATTAGAAATCATGTTTCTAGGTTATTTTGTTGAACTCACTTGGCAATTAATTAACACCTTCATTCGCCTAGATATCATGCCTATAGAGAAAAAAATGTATAAAATCAGCTTCTATGTTTAGATGTGATAATGTTTGTAATCAATTTTAGCACATAGAAAGCATGCCTATAGGATCTAAAAGATGAAATCAGCCTATTAAAATTAATTATTGGTTTATAATCATGGTCTAATTAACGATTAGATATCTTGTCTATAGGATTCTGCCCGGTTATCATTTAGGCAAGCCTGTGGGATAATTAAAATCCTGTGTTAAAATTGTGGTTTTCTTCCTACTTGAAACGTTCTCAGATTCTGTATTAACAAAATCAGTAGGAAAATTTATAGGTATTCGCTGTTTGTTAGATATCCTACCTATAGGACTCCTAAATCATTAAAAGCTGTTTGTTTGAATAAGCATGCAACTATTTGTCTATTTGTGGAGGTAAATATGAGCCCCTTTAATTTCTCCTTATGTGATAGTCCTGCTTGATTTTTGTTTGTCTCTTAGATTTTCCCCTTTTAAGCAACATAGGTGAGTCTAGAACCACCTTAGTAGAGGTCCTAAACACCTCCAGGGCCATAGGTAAGGAACGTGTAGTGCACGCATAGGGTACGTAACAGATGCTATTAGAACGCTTAGATAATAATCGAAAAAATGGAGGGTAATGCGGTAGTAAAGGAAATGATGACCTGCGCGCTAATGCTACGCGTAACACCTCTATTTGAGGAAGGTTACCGAGTATTGCATAGAAGTGATCCTATAGGCTAATAAACCTAGGACCCCCTTTAATTCCCGTTTTGAAATTATTTCTATTTGTTTAAATTGCTTTATTTTCTTTAAAGACTAATTCTCTTAAATTGAGTTTGGTCGGGACCCACTGTTGTGGATCTCGAGGGGTGCCTAACACCTTCCCCTCAAGGTAATTTCGAGCCCTTATCCAATCTCTGGTAAAGTAAACTGGTTTGTGATTTATTTGCTTTAGGTGGCGTAGCGCACCTTAATCCGTTAGGTGGTGACTCTTCAAATTCCATACCCCGTCCCAAAAGGAAATGAGTTGTCCCAAAATGTCGAAGCCTCGGACTCTGTGAGGAAAAAGGGGGTGTGTGATACCTTCTGCTGGACATGCGCGACTTGGGGAACCTGATCGATGGAGCCCAGAGAACCAGGCCTGGAGAAGGTCCTTCTGCGACCAAGTAGATTAGGATTATTTGTTTTGCTTTTTGGATGTAATAAGGCCAAGTGCCATTAGTGTCTTACCTTATTGTCGTTTTAGATTCATCTTATTTATCGCGTTAATGAAATGAGGCAATTATTGGCTTTAGAATTATCCAAATCTACTTGTAGCTAGGCCTACCTCGGGCACAACGAGGCTCCCAAATTAGGACGCGGATTTACATTCCTGCAATATGTGTTTAAATACTGCAAACATTTTTTAGAGCTCTTACTAACTTGGTTACTTTTTGTTTTTCTTTCTTTTTGATTATTCCCATCCCCTAAGGTTGGTTCACACATACTAGCATCATCAGCATATCACACCAGATCCAGAGTACCTCAACCTCCTAGACATCCTCCAAGTGCATCAAAAGGCAAAGGGAAAGCTAAGATGGATAATATGAGTGGCGACAACACCGCACATGCTGAGAATGCGGAAACTTCTAATGGTCGGAGTACTCTGGCACCAAATGACTTGGTTTTGCGGCTTGAAAAGAAAATACTTGATTACAGGGTGAGCTTGAGCAGGTCTATAATTTGGCAAACATCTCCCTCACACTAAACGTCCCAGATATCAACCATCCAAATACCCAAAATCTGGCACCTCCTCAGAATACAGTCAACCAACACCTGCAGAATCCTCCCGCACCCCACCGATATACAACCCCTCCTCAAAATATTTTACCCATACCTACACCTGCTCAACATCAGCATCTGCCGACTCAATATCCACAAATCACTTATCACAATCCTCAGAATACCCCCCAGCCTACCCTCGATCCCCAAAATTCAACCAATGATCACCACTATACCCAAACTCATAGCATTCACCAAAACAACCCCATATATGTGGAAACCTTAATCCACTCTGCTCATCCAATCTCATATACACTGGAGTCCGCCGAAAAGGACCTGCTCATTAAGAACATGGCAGAAGAGCTCAAGAAACTCACAAGCCGGGTTCAGGGTGTTGCAGGAGGCAAATGAATCAAAGGTTTGAATTATGAGGATTTGTGCATTCAGCTAGATGTGGAACTGCCGGAGGCTTACAAACCTCCTAAGTTCGAGATGTTCGATGGAACGGGTGACCCAAATATACATTTGAGAGCCTACTATGACAAGTTCGTAGGGGTTGGAAAGGACGAAAGGATTCGCATGAAGCTATTCATGAGAAGCCTCACTTGAGATGCCCTATCTTTGCACATAAGTCAAAATCCCAAGAAATGGGCTAATATGTAAGCATGCAATTGGATTTCATGGATAGATTCAGATTCAACACGGAAAATGCACCAGACGTCTTCTATATCCAGAATCTCAAGAAGAAGCCCACTAAGACTTTCTACAAGTACGCTACTCGATGGAGGTCATAAATAGCGAAGGTCAAGCTAGCATAGATGAAGAGCAAATGAACAAGTTCTTTGGCAGGTCTCAAGATCCAAAATATTACGAAAGGTTAATGGTAATCGAGAATCACAAGTTCTCTGATATCATCAAGCTCGGAGAAAGGATCAAGGAAGGTATCAAAAGTGAAATGGTGACAAATTTCGAGGCACTGCAGGCCACGAATAATGCACTACAGTCAGGTGGCATGTCAATGGAGAAAGAAGTGGGAACAGTAATGGTCGCCCAAGGTCTGAAATCTCTATTTGTGTACCAGACACCTCCACCCACATACCAACCTTCACCTCCAAGATATCCTCAACCCGATACCGCCTACCACACCTATAATACCAAACCACCCTATTATCATTCACCTCCAGCTCGTCCAAACTACCAAAAACCCAGGCCAAATTTTGATTGCAAACAACCCAGATGATACACCCCTATTGTTGAACCCATTGACCAATTGTATGAAAGATTAAAAGCTGCTGAATATGTCACCCATATCCCCGCTGTGGCTATGGAAAACTCGTCACAATGGGTCAACCCGAACAAGACGTGTGCGTACCATTCTGGTATGAAGGGACATACTATTGATGAATGTCGCACCCTGAAAGATAAGATCCAAACACTGATTGATACCAAGGTTATACAGGCGAAATAAACCACACCCAATATCCGCAACAACCCCCTCCTATATCATTGGGGTGAAGGAGTCAATGTAATAGAAACCGATGAAGAATGGGATCCCGAGGGATCAATCAGACTTATTCGGGAAGGTGATGATCCTAAGCAGCCAGCAGTCACGCTCAATCCCATTATGGTACAGGTACAACCACCAGTCAAAGTTGAGGTAGCCGCATCGGCTCCTTTTGAAGTAGAAATGACACCACCTACAGCTACACCTGTTCCATTTGAGGTAGAAGTATCCACCCCTTTCACCGTGATGGTGGAATCCATACCACCCTTCAGTTCCAACGTTGTACCTTGGGATTATATTGCCAAAGCTAGGAGAAAAGGGAAAGTAAAGACGAAAGAGTCCGACGATGCACAAGGAATGACCAGAAAAGGAAATATTTACACACCTGAGCAGTTTGGAGAGACCAGTAAGTAAGCTTCTAACAAACAACCCGTCATTGAAACTGGTCCAGACGACCTTTGGAGGAAAGTACAAGAAAAGAAGTATTCTATTGTTGATCATCTGAATAAGTCTCCCGCCAGATATCCATCTTATCGCTGCTGCAAAATTCCGAAGCACACAAGAATGCTTTGATGAAGGTACTGAATGAAGCATATGTGCCCAACAACATTACTAGCGGAGAAATGGCCATCATGGTGGACAAGTGTTGGAACGCCATAAGATCACCTTCCATGAAGATGAATTTCCAACTTAAGGGTTAAGCTACAACAGGGCACTGCATCATGTGAAGATAAGTTCATTGCTAGAGTTCTGATAGATGGAGGGTCCAGCCTCAACATCTGCCCGCTAACAACCCTGAAGAGGTCAGGCAAGGGCCTACATGAAATACGAGCAGGATCTATGAATGTGAAAGCATTCGATGGGTCACAAAAAGCCACAATTCGAGAAACCAACCTATGCTTGCAAATGGGTCCTACCTGGTTCGATGTTGAATTCCAGGTGCTAGACATATCCGCTTCCTACAATCTGCTGCTGGGACGGCCATGGATATATGCCGCTGGAGCTGTCGCATCTAATTTGCACCAAACGGTAAAATTTAAATGGAACCATCAAGAAGTGATCCTCCATGGGGATGGGAGCAACCCCATTTACACCAGTCAGACTGTTCCAGTGGTAGAAAACAGAAGGAAGTTTGGTGGAGAAACCTACCATCACATGGAACGTGTTAACATAATTGAGAAAGATACATGGTGGAGTAGAAAAATAGAGAACATATTGGCATGGGCAGGGTATGAACTTGGAAAGGGGCTTGGTAAAAAGCTTCAAGGAATCTCCAAACCAGTAAAGATGAAGCGCCACAGCACAACCTTCGGGCTCAAATATCAGTATACATGGCAGGAAAATTGGAATTGGTCGCCACCTCGGCATGGTCCATACTATCCTCTTGAGCAACCCGTGTCGCACCTGAATCAAACCTTTCAGTGGGCCGATATAATACGGGGATCAGAGGAAGAAGAAGCCTTGGCAGCATTGAGGAATTTGTTATTGGAAGACGATGATATGGGTTGTTGTGTTATAGTTGAGGAGGAGGAAGAAGAAGGTCTCACTATCCACACTGTGGGGAGAGGAGCATTCCTCAAGAATAGGATTTTTAGACCATCAAGGGCCCGACGAGTCTCGGGGTAGCGAGGCTCATAAAATTGTTTACTTTTGAAAATGATTTCCTCTTTGGCATTTTGTTTTAAATAATATTTTATTTTCAGTGTTCCATTTCGAAAAACATTATTTGAAATCATTTTGTTTAACACTTTAAATGGCTTGATGTTTTATTATTACTATTTTCTTGCATATATTCATCCCTACAATATTACTATTTCTTACCCTAATGAACCAACGACTGTGATATGTAATGAGACAATGCAACAGAAGGACAGTGACTCGGAAGAAATAGAAGACGAAGATGTAATATCTGAGAAAATTGTCAGAGAAGTGGAGAACTTTGAGAACAAGCCCAATTCCAACATGAACGAGACCGAGACCGAGATAGTCAACTTGGGAGATTCTAAAATCGTCAAGGAAACCCGCATAAGCATCCATTTGTCACCGTCAGAAAAAGAAGAATACACTCGGTTCCTGAAGGAATATGAGGATATCTTTGCATGGTCATACAACGATATGACAGGGTTGAGCACATCTATAGTGGCTCACAAGTTACGTGCAAATCCAATGTGTCAGCCAGTGAAGCAAAAACTCAGGAAACTCACATGAGCCTGAAAATAAAAAAGGTAGTCACTAAGCAGATCAAAGCCAAGGTCCTCAAGGTAGTCGAGTACCCAACTTGGTTGGCCAATATTGTACCAGTTCCAAAGAAAGATGGGAAAGTCAGATTCTGTGTTGATTATCGGGATCTAAACAGAGCAAGTCCCAAGGATGATTTCCCGCTACCAAACATACACATTTTGATCGACAATTGCGTCAAGCATGAACTCCAGTCCTTTGTAGATTGCTTTGTAGGTTACCATAAAATTAGGATGGACAAAGAAGACGCAGAGAAAACAGCCTTCATCACACCACGGTGAGTGTACTGCTACAAAATGATGCCATTTGGTCTGAAGAATGTTGAGGCAACCTATATGAGGGCTATGACAACGATCTTCCATGATATGATACATAAAGAAATAGAGGTATATGTTTACGATGTCATCATCAAATAAAAATGGGCTACAGATCATATAGCAGGTTTGAGGAAATTCTTTGACCGGCTATGGAAGTACAATCTAAAGTTAAATCCCGCAAAGTGTGCATTCGGGATTCCTGCCGGAAAATTGTTGGGATTCATCGTCAGTCGTCGAGGAATAAAGTTGGACCCCTCAAAGGTTAAAGCCATCCAGGAATTACCACCACCAAAAAGCAAGAAGGACGTGATGAGCTTCTTGAGACGTCTTAACTACATCAGCCATTTCATAGCACAGTCCATAGTAATATGTAAGCCGATTTTAAAAATGCTGAAGAAGGATGACGCAACCAGTTGGACCGAGGATTGTCAAAAGGCTTTTGAAAAATCAAGGAATACTTGTCCATAACACCAGTCTTAGTCCCGCCAGAGCCTGGTAAACCACTACTACTCTACCTTGCAGTGTTAGATGGAGCATTCGGTTGTGTTCTAGGACAACATGACGAAACGGGAAGAAAAGAGCAGGCCATATACTACTTAAGCAAGAATTTCACTCCTTATGAAGCACGATACTCTCTTTTGGAACGCATGCCTACTGGGAAGATGGCCAAGCGGAGAATCTTGTTGAGTGAGTTTGACATTATCTACGTAACTCAGAAGGCAGTCAAAGGACAAGCATTAGCAGATCATCTTGCTGAAAATCCTGTAGGAGGAGAATATGAACCCCTAAAAACATATTTTCCTGATGAGGAGGTATCATTCGTAGGAGAAGATATTGCTGAAGCCTACGACAGTTGGAGAATGTTTTTCGATGGAGCGGCAAATTTCAAAGGAGTAGGTAACGGAGCCGTCTTGGTATCAGAAACCGATTAGCATTATCTGGTGTCTGCAAAACTCAGGTTCCCATGCACTAACGACATGGCGGAATATGAAGCCTGCATATTAGGGTTCAACCTGGCTGTTGATATGAATATTCAGGAACTGCTGGTAATCCGCAATTCAGACATGCTGGTACATCAGGTATTACGAAAATGGGCTACCAAGAATCCAAAATACCGCCATATCTACATCATGTACAAGAAAAGAAGAAGAGTTTCACAAAGATAGAATTATGGCATGTCCCCAGAATTCAAAATGAATTCGCGGACACATTGGCCACCTTGTCATCAATGATACAACATCCAGGCAAGAATTTCAACGATCCCATTTCGGTGAGGATCCATAATCAGCTAGCATACTATGCTCATGTTGAAGAATAAACAAATCAAAATCCATGGTTCCAAGACATCAAAGAGTACTTGGCAAAAGGAGAATACCCGAAGCGTGCGAACCATACTCAGAAACGCACCTTTCAAAGATTTTCCAATCACATCTTCCAAAGCAGAGGAACCTTGTACAGGAGAACTCCCGATCTGGGACTGTTAAGGTGTGTTGACGCAAAAGAGGCTTCCAAATTTCTCGAGGAAATACATGTCGGAACCTGCGGCCCACATACGAACGACTTTATCTTGGCCAAAAAGATACTCAAGGCCGGATACTTTTGGATGACCATGGAAATAGAGTGCATATGGTACGTTCAGAAATGCTACCAATGCCAGATACATGCAGACATGATACGAGTGATGCTAAATGAGCTTAATGCAACAGCTCATCTTGGCCTTTCACTTTTGGGGTATGGATGTCATCGGCCCGATTGAGCCCACCGCTTCAAACGGGCACCGGTTCATTTTAGTGGTCATCGACTACTTCACCAAATGGGTTGAAGATGCAAAGCAGTAACCAAGAAAGTCGTTGCAGATTTTGTTAGAGACCGAATTGTTTGTCGATTTGGAGTTCCTGAGTCCATCATCACTGACAATTCCGCAATCTCAATAGTAATCTGATGAAAGACATGTGTGAAACTTTTAAAATCAAGCACAAGAATTCCACAACATACATGCCTTAAATGAATGGAGTCGTAGAGGCCGCCAACAAAAACATCAAGAAGATACTAAAGAAAATGGTAAAGAATCAAAAGCAATGGCATGAGAAATTACCATTCGCCTTACTGGTATACTATACCACAATCCGCACATCTACCGGGGAAACTCCCTATCTACTGGTTTATGGTACCGAAGATGTCATTCTCGTCGAGGTAGAAATTCCTTCTTTAAGAATCATACAAGAAGGCGAATTCAGCGATGAAAAATGGATAAGGAACCTCTATGAGCAATTATCCCTCATAGACGACAAGAGGATGAATTCACTGTGTCACGGCCAGCTCTATTAGAATAGAATGTCCAGGGCTTTCAATAAAAGGGTCAGACCAAGACAGTTCGCACCAGGGCAGCTGGTACTGAAACGGATCTTCCCACATCAAGATGAGGCCAAAGGGAAATTCTCTCCCAAATAGCAAAGCCCTTACATGGTTCACAGATCACTGACAGGAGGAGCACTCATACTCACAGAGATGGATGGAGAAATCTGGCCAAAGCCTATCAATTTAGATGCAGTCAAAAGATACCATGTGTAAACTATTTATGCTTCTTCATATGATTTAAATTGAACTACGCTCGACCTGATTCCATTTAAGAGGGGATACGTAGGCAGCCCTGGGGGTTCGGTCACATTTTAATGAAATTTCCATTTTCCCCACAATCAGAAACTGGGGCAAAATTTTGAGGACCCTCAAAATTCCGAAGCAAGTTCAGCCAACCACGGCATATGGAGCAGTCAGAAAGGTCGTCTAATTAACTGGGGTAGAATTTTGTGGAGGACCTTCAAAATTCTACAGCACAAGAAGTCGCAATGTCTCTAATAATGTCACAGTTACTGGTTAATCCAACTAACTTCTGAACTGAATACTACTACGTCTTTGAAAATTATACACGCATGCTTTTGAAAAAGAATCTTTTCTTTAGCCAAATGCTACCCTAATAGCTTGAACATGATCTTCAAACAAAGAGGAGAAAATCAAGCAAGCAAAAGCACAAACCAACCTCCCCTCAAAACGCACAAATTTTTCTTTGGATGCAGGAATAATAATTATCATCACGACAACACAATTGCTATGCACAAAACACATTGTCAGCTAAGAATACTTCACTCTTACTCTTAAATCTACGTGAGACTAAGAACTGTCTCAATCCATGCATGAGGCTAAGCCCTGCCTCCCAATTTGCATGAGGCTAAGCCCTGCCTCCCTATTTGTATAAGGCTAAGCACTGCCTTCTATTTGCATGAGACTAAGCACTGTCCCGAACCTTGCATGAGTCTAAGACATGCCTCACTGTTTGCATAAGGCTAAGCACTGCCTTCTCTTTGCATGAGACTAAGCTCTGTCTCAATCCATACATGAGGCTAAGCCTTGCCTCCCTATTTACATAAGGCTAAGCATTGCCTTCTCTCTGCATAGGACTAAGCACTGTCCCAAACCTTGCATGAGGATAAGCCCTGCCTCCCTGTTTGCATGAGGCTAAGACCTGCCTCCCTGTTTGCATAAGGCTAAGCACTGCCTTCTCTTTGCATGAGACTAAGGCATGTCTCAAATCACTTGCATGAGGCTAAGCTCTGCCTCCCTATTTACATAAGGCTAAGCATTGCCTTCTCTTTGCATGATACTATGCCCTATCTCAAATCACTTGCATGTGGCTAATCCTTGCCTCCCTATTTGCATAAGGCTAAGCATTGCCTTCTCTTTGCATGGGACTAAGCACTGTCCCGAACCTTGCATGAGGCTAAGCCCTGCCTCCCTATTTGCATAAGGCTAAGCATTGCCTTCTCTTTGCATGGGACTAAGCACTGTCCCGAACCTTGCATGAGGCTAAGCCCTGCCTCCGTGTTTGCATAAGTCTAAGCACTGCCTTCTCTTTGCATGAGAATAAGACCTGTCTCAAATCACCTGAATCAGGCTAAGCCCCACCTCTCCACTTGCATAAGGCTAACCATTGCCTTCTCTTTTCATGGGACTAAGCAATGTCCCGAACTTTGCATGAGGCTAAGCCCTGCCTCTCCACTTGCATAAGGATAAGTACTGTTGATACTCAATTTGTTCATACATATTTCAAAAATACATATATACTTTCAAAATAGTGCATGAGCATCCCACCAGTATTTTTCCATAATTTTCTATAATTTTAAAGGATTTTAAATTAATTTATTCCAGCATTTTATTATTTAAATAATTACTAATTGCATCACGAATGATTTTGTAATAATTTTACTACTTAATTTTTATCATTTATATTTATATTAAGCTTTAATTATTTTATGCATAATTATATCTACATCTTTGGGTTATAATTGCAATAACTTTTCAATAATAGTCATGCCTGCATAATTATTTTAATTACACGAAAAATGAATTTTTATATTTTTATAATATTGAGTAATTATCTTAAATGAGTTTCATATACAAATAAAAATTTTCATCATTTATTAATTATTTTATTAATTTAAGTGGGTATTTGTAACGACCCGACCGGTCGTTTTGTGTTCTAGGACCATGTAACCCTAAATGAGACTTCTCGTAGTTGCTTTTACTGATTTATGACTTGCGGGGATGGGTGGTTTGAGGTTTGGAGGATTTTGGAATGGTATAAGAAAACTTAGTTCCTTAAGGTTGGCCTTAATGGCCAAGTTTGACTACGATCAACATTTTTAGTAAATGACCCCAGGATCGAGATTCAAAGGTTCCGGTGGGTTCGTATGTTGATTTCGGACTTGGGCGTGTGTTCGGAATGGGTTTTGGATGACCCGAGTGCGTTTCGGAGCCTAATACTGAATTAAGGTTTCCTTAAGTTCAAACTTGAGGTTTGGAACGTGTTTTTTTGTTATCGAGATCCAAACAGAATTTTGAGATAGAGAATAGTTCCGTTATGTCATTTATGACTTGCCTGCAAAATTTAGTGTCATTCCGAGTAGTACATGTAGGTTCGGCATATTGAAAGCGAATTCAAGAACTTAAAGTTCTTAAGTTTGATCCAATAGGTTTTGGGGTATGATTTTTAGATTTAGCGTAGTTTCAGACGTTCCGAAGGCTCGAGCGAGTCCATACTATGATTTAAGACTTGTTGGTATATTTGGACAGAATCTCGGGTAGGCCCAGATGCCATTCGGGCATCGAGCGAGGCAAAAAACCAGCCTTAAATGACTGCTGGTGCACCAGATCTGGTGCGACCGACCCTGCGGAGGTCAAGTCGCAGGTGCGAGACTGCTTCTGTAGTCCCAGCCTCACAAGTGCGAGTCCTGAGGGAGCTGCCCATTTCAGCAGATGCGGACCCCCTTTCCGCAAAAGTGGAGCCGCAAGTGCGAAGCCAGGCCCCCTTCCCCTTCTCCGCATATGTGAGATTTTTCTCGCAGATGCGAGACCGCAAGTGCGGTCCTCGAGCCGCAGGTGCGAAAAGCCTGTAGGCAGTGAGCTTCATTTTAAACACGGGACTTAACCATTTTTGAACACTTTTCTTCATCTTTGGGCGATTTTGAGAGCATGCAAGGAAGGTATTCGACCTAGATACTGTAAGGTAAGTAATTCCTACTATAAATTTAGCTTAATACTTGAATTCTTAGGTAGATTAACACATTAAATTAGTGGAATCATGAGTTTAGAGTAAAACCTATGTTTTTGACAAAAATGAAAAATTACCAAGAAATGTGTTAAGGAATCATACAAAAAGTATATAATATTGATCCTTAGGCTATCGGTAAGTACTTACTCCGAAAATTTTCGGAATCCGAGCATGTGGTCCCGGGGGTGTATTTTAGGATTTTTTCCGAATTGGGTTGAATTGACCATTTAAGTAGGATAATTAGGGACTTTTGAGTTCATGGGCGATGAATTTAGAGTTTCGGGCACGTTCTTAACCCGGAGAGTAGGCTTGACACGAGATAAGTCTCCTTTATAACCTCGTAAGAGGGAATCGTCCCTATAGGTGAATATAAATAATTGCATGTCTTTATTTGCGGGGGCTACGCACGCACGAAGTGACGAGAGTCCATGCGTAGCTACAATTATGTTATGTCGGGGAGTTTGGGATTTCACAACTTTATGTGCCGTAACTATAATCTTAAATGTTAATTTAGGTTGCCTAATATCCTTGAATTATTAAGCGGATATCTAAGAGGTTACATTCTGAAACTTATACTATTGAAACCTTCTCTGTAATATATTCTCTACTGAATTTCTTGATTTCCTGTTAATTATGTGTATATATACGGGAACCCGCATCGCATGTATGATTCGCGAACGGGGTAGCCCTAGTATTATGTCAACTGCATCGCATGTTTGATTCGCGAGCGGTGTAATAGATGCATCTATGGTTCGAGCCGTTCGAGCCGTTCGAACCTTCGGCAGTGCACATTTATTTTCGCGTTGTGTCAGCCGTATGTTCACATCATGTTATGTGTTTGTAAGATGTAGGGTGTTATGTGATTATGTATCCGTTAAATACCATGAGAAATGAAAACTAGGTAATTTGTATGCTAGAAAACTTGACACGTAAAGGTAATTGTAAAGGATATTTGATGTTCCTGTCTTCATTATTATTAATGATTTCCATCCCTGCTTAGCCTTACATTTATAACATATTATTCTGACCTTAGTAAGTGTCACGTCGACCTCTCGTCACTACTTCTTCGAGATTAGGCGGGACACTTATTGGGTACATATTGTTTAAGTATTCATGCTACGCTCTGTATTTAATTGTACATGTTCTGAGGCGGGTGCATCTGCGTATCAGCCCGGAGTTCGTCCTTGATACATATACCTGGTCTAGACTCCAAGGTGAGTTGCTTCCCTTGGCGACTCCCAGCGGCACTTTGGAGCTATTCTTGTGCTATTTCTGTCCACACCTACTCAGACTGTAGGACAAACTTTTATTCTTTTGATATTATTCTACTAGATGCATGTAGCCTTGTGACACTAGTTCCTGGCACACACATTAGTAGACATTGTTTTGGGATGTAAATATTAAATTATGACTTTTATGACTATTTCTGCTTAGAATTGCCTAAGGTATTCGTTTTCCACCAATATCAAAATCTAAACCAAGTAAGTGTTGGAAATGTTTTGGTAAACTTAAAAGAAACTCACCAGTATATTAATGTTGGCTTGCCTGACTACGGTGTTGGGCGCCATCGCGACCTGGGTTAGGATTCGGGTTGTGACAACATGGTATCAGAGCTCTAGGTTCACGTAGGTCTCACGAGTTACAGGCAAACCCAATAGAGTCTTGCGGATCGGTACAGAGACGCCTGTATTTATCTTCGAGAGGCTACAGGGTGTTAGGAAATCTCTATTTATTCATCTTCTATCTTGCAATTGATGGTATACTAAATCTCACTCTTCTATTCTCTCACAGATGGTGAGGACGCGCGCAGCCGACGTTCCGGACCCGGGAGGGGCCGCTACCCCCGTCATCTGAGGCTGTGGCAGAGGCTGGGGAAGGGCACCGACCCGAGGTAGGGGACGAGGGCGTCCCAGGACTATACCAGTTACACCCCTAGCAGATCCAGTAGAGGATCCCATCACTGAGGAGTAGGGCGAGGTGCCCGCAACAGATCCTTCCCCATTGGACTTTATGACAGCGCCAGGATTTCAGGAGGTCATGGGTCGTATGATGCGGTTCATCGACACCATGACCCAGGCTGGTTTATTTCCAGCAGATCTGACCACATCTCAGGCGGGAGGGGGAGCACAGGCCCTACTGCACAGGTCGCCAGTCGTGCAGCACCAGTATATCAGACCCGGTTACACTGCTTGTGGGCAGAGTTCAGCCAGTAGCAATAGCAATACCTGAGCCCAGACCAGTTGCGGACGGCGATCCGCAGAAGTTATTAGACAGGTGGACCAGACTGCACCCTCCTATCTTCAGAGGTGAGCGTCATGAGGATGCCCAGGACTTTTTTGATAGGTGCAGAGACAGACTGCACAACATGAAGATACTGGAGTCCCATGAAGTTGACTTCACTACTTTTCAGCTAGAGGGCAGGGCCTGCAGATGGTGGCAACCCTACATTCTTGGCAGACCGGCAGATTTTCCTCCCCTCACTTGGGAGCAATTCACTCAGTTATTCCTAAACAGACATATTCCACCCTCTGAGAGGGAAGAGCTGCGGTATCATTTTGAGTAGCTGGAGCAGGGTCAGATGTCAGTGACTGACTACGAGGCAAGGTTTTTTGAGCTGTCTCATCATGCACTCATGATACTACCTACTAATGCAGAGAGAGTGC
Organism: Nicotiana paniculata; assembly: GCA_005239505.1. Classification (NCBI taxonomy): domain Eukaryota; kingdom Viridiplantae; phylum Streptophyta; class Magnoliopsida; order Solanales; family Solanaceae; genus Nicotiana; species Nicotiana paniculata. The sequence continues at coordinate 30,619 of ML336950.1, read as the reverse complement.
GGAGATTTGTAGCCGGGTTACACTCAGGTATTAGGGCCAACATGGCTCGAGAGGTGGAGATGGGGACTCCTTATCAGCTTGTGGTAGAGATTGCTCGCAAGATTGAGGGTTATCGGCCGAGGAGTAGAGAGCAGGGACAGTAGGATAAGAGAGCTAGATTTTCTGGATATTTCAGAGGTGCTCCAGCCAAGGGCAAAGGTCAGTTTGGTAGGGGCCAGCCTAGTAGGCCCCCATATTCAGCACCCCCACTACCTCCTCGAGGTTCTCCCACGAGGCCTTATTTCAGCGCTATGTCGTAGAGTTCTAATCTCCCACCAGCCATTCAGGGTTCCTCCGGTGGGTATTCTGGTCACCAGGGGTCTATTAGTCCTTATTTCAGTGCTATGCCAGAGAGTTCATACCTTCCTCCAGCTATTCAGGGTCCTTCAGTGCAGCAGGCTATGGTGTTGAGAGGTTGTTATGAGTGCGGGGATCCATGCCATATTAAGAGGACTTGTCCCAGGCTTCGGGGCAAGGCCGTGTAGCAGAGTCATCAGCCTACGATTTCAGCACCGGCAGTTCGGCCACCCAAAGTTGGAGGACAAGTTGGTAGAGGTCGTCCTAGAGGTTGAGGCCAGGCAGGGGGAGCACAGCCAGCTCCTGTTCATTCCGGTGGAGGCCACTCGTCCGGTGCTCCAGCAAGATTCTATGCTATTCTAGCCAGATCAGATGCAGTGGCCTCAGACGTTGTGATCACAGGTATTATTTCAATTTACAGTAGAGATGCATCCGTATTATTTGATCCAGGGTCCACTTATTTATATGTATCATCCTTATTTGCTAATTCCCTGGATGTTCATCGTGAGTCCTTGGGAACTCCTATTTATGTGTCCACTTATGTGGGCGACTCTGTGGTTGTGGACCAGATTTATCAGTCATGTGTGGTTACATTATGTGGGTTCGAGTCTAGAGCGGACCTCCTGTTGCTTGATATGGGTGATTTTGAGGTCATCCTAGGCATGGATTGGTTGTCTCCCTATCATGTCATTCTATATTTCCATGCCAAGACTGTTACTCTAGCCATGCTTGAGTTGCCGAGATTGAAGTGGAGAGGTTCCTCAGTTAGTGCGGCTAGTCAGGTTATTTCTTTCCTGAAGGCTCGACGTATGGTCGAGAAGGGTTGTTTGGATTATCTTTCTTATGTGCGGGACACCACCGACGAGTCCCCAATGATTGATTCAGTACCGGTAGTTCGAGAGTTTGCTGATGTATTCCCTTCAGACCTTCCAGGCATGCCACCGGATTGTGATATTTATTTCTGCATTAACTTAGCTCCAGGCACCCAACCTATATCTAATCCCCCATACCGTATGGCTCCGAATGAATTGAAAGAACAGCTTGAGTATTTATTGGCTAAGGGGTTTATCAGACCGAGCGTATCACCTTGGGGTGCTCCAGTGCTATTTGTGAAGAAGAAGGATGGGACTATACGGATGTGTATTGACTACCGCCAGTTGAACATGGTCACCATCAAGAACAAGTATCTTTTGCCGTGTATCGATGATTTGTTTGACCAGTTGCAGGGTGCTCGGGTATTTTCTAAGATTGACCTGAGATCGGGGTACCATAAGTTGAAGATTCAGGACTCGGATGTTCCGAAGACGGCCTTTCGTACGAGATATGTTCATTATGATATCTGGTGATGTCCTTTGGCTTGACTAATGCGCCAGCAGCATTTATGGACTTGATGAATAGGGTGTTCAGGCATTATATTGATTTTTTTGTCATCCTCTTCATTGGTGACATTCTGATTTACTCACGTAGCATGGGGAAACACGAGCATCATTTGAGAGTTGTGCTTCAGAATTTGCGAGAACAGAAGTTGTATGCTAAGTTCTCCAAGTGCGTGTTTTGGTTGGATTATGTGGCATTCTTGGGGCATGTGGTATCCGGAGAAGGTATCAAGGTTGATCCTAAGAATATTGAGGCAGTTCAGAGTTGGCTACGCTCTACTTCAGCTACAGAGATCAGGATCTTCTTGGGTGTAGCGGGTTATTATCGCCGATTTGTGGAGGGCTTTTCATCCATTGCAGCTCCTCTGACTAGATTGACTCAGAATAATGCCCATTTCCGATGGTCCGACCAGTGTGAGGCAAGCTTTTAGAAACTCAAAACAACATTGACCTCAGCACCAGTTCTATTGTTGCCTTCTGGTTCTGGGATGTATACAGTTTATTATGACGCTTCACGCATTGGTTTTGGTTGTGTGTTGATGCAGGAGGGGCGAGTTATTGCATATTCTTCACGACAGCTGAAGGTTCATGAGAAGAACTACCCTGTGCACGATCTGGAGTTGGCAGCGATTGTTCATGCTCTTAAGATTTGGAGGCACTACTTGTATGGGGTTCCTTGTGAGGTTTATACAGATCACCGAAGTTTGCAGCACTTATTTAAGCAGAGGGATCTGAGGCAACGTAGGTGTCTTGAGTTGCTGAAGGATTATGAAATAAACATTCTTTATCATCCGGGCAAGGCGAACGTGGTTGCAGATGCCATAAGCAAGAAGGCGGAGAGTATGGGCAGTTTGGCTTTCATTTCGGCAGAGGAGAGACCTCTATATTTGGACATTCAGTCCTTGGCTAATCGCCTTGTGAGGTTGGACCTTTCAGAGCCCAGCCAAATTCTCGCACGTGTGGTGGCTCAGTCTTCATTATTGAGGGAGATAAAGACTCGGCAGTATGATGATCCGCACTTAGTGTCTCTCGGGGATACAGTGGTATAGGGTGGTGCCAAGGAGGTTTCTATTGGCGAGGATGGTGTTCTGAGACTTCAGATTCACTTATGTGTCCCCAATGTCGATGTCCTGAGGGAGAGGATTCTAGAAGAGGCTCGTAGTTCACGGTATTCCATTCATCCTGGTGCTACGAAGATGTATCGTGACTTGAGGCAGCATTTCTGGTGGAGGCGGATGACGAAAGACATAGTGGAGTATGTAGCTAGGTGTTTAAATTGCCAGCAGGTTAAGTATGAGAACCAGAGGCCAGGAAGCCTACTTCAGCAGATGCTTATACCTGAGTGGAAATGGGAGTGCATCACTATGGACTTCGTAGTTGGATTGCCTCGGACTTTGCGGAAGGTGGATGTGGTTTGGGTAATTATGTACAGGTTGACCAAGTCGGCACATTTCATTCCAGTAGCTACTACTTATACTTCATAGAGGTTGGCCCAAATCTACATTCAGGAGATAGTTCGGTTGCACGGTGTGCATGTATCCATTATATTAGATCGAGGTCCTCAGTTCACCTCGCACTTCTGGAGTGCCGTACAGAGTGAGTTAGGCACCCGAGTAGAGCTCAGCACAGCATTCCACCCTCAGACCGACGGGCAGTCGGAGCGGATAGTTCAGATATTGGAGAACATGCTCAGGGCATGTGTGCTTGACTTTGGAGGGCAGTGGGACCAGTTCTTGCCTTTGGCCGAGTTTGCTTATAATAACAGTTATCAGTCCAGCATCGATATGGATCAATTTGAGGCCTTGTATGGTCGGCGATGTCGTTCTCCCATCAGGTGGTTTGAGCCTGGCGAGGCTAAGCTATATGGCACCGATCTGGTGAAGGATTCTTTGGAGAAGGTGAAGTTGATTGTGGAGAGACTTCGCACGGCACAGTCCAGGCAGAAGAGTTCCACGGATCAGAAGGCACGTGATGTATCATTTATGGAGGGCGAGAAGGTTCTGTTGAAGGTCTCGCTGATGAAGGGTATTATGAGGTTTGGGAAGAAGGGAAAGCTGAACCCAAGGTTTATAGGCCCATTTGAGGTGTTGAGATGAGTTGGGGAGGTTGCTTACGAGCTTGATTTACCTCCTAGTTTATCAGGGGTTCATCCAGTATTTCATGTATCCATGCTCCGAAGTTATCACGTCGACTTCTCTCACGTGGTTGATTTCAGCACCATTCAGGTAGATGAGAGTTTGGGTTACGAGGAGGAGCCAGTAGCTATCATTGATAGGTAGGATCGCCAGTTGAGGTCCAAGAGTGTTTCCGCCGTAAAGGTCTAGTGGAGAGGCCAACCAGTCGAAGATGCAACTTGGGAGTCCGAGGAGGACATGCGGAGCGGATATCCACACTTATTCAGCACTCCAGGTATGAATCTAGACCCGTTCGAGGATGAACGTTTGTTTAAGAGGTGGAGAATGTAACGACCCGATCGGTTATTTTGTATTCTAGGACCCCGTGCCCCTAAATGAGACTTCCCGTAGTTTCTTTTACTTATTTATGACTAGCGGGGACGGGTGGTTCGAGGATTGGATGAGTTTGGAGTGGTATAAGAACACTTACTTCCATAAGGTTTGCCTTAAAGTCCAAGTTTGACTACGGTCAACATTTTTAGTAAACAACCCCGAAATCGAGATTCGAAGGTTTTGGTGGGTTCGTATGTTGATTTCGGACTTGGGCATGTGTTCGGAATGAGTTTTGGATGACCCGAGGGCGTTTCGGCGCCTAATAGTGAATTAAGGTTTCCTTAAGATCAAACTTGAGGTTTTGAACGTGTTTTTGTGTTATCCAGATCCAAACGGAATTCCGAGATCGGGAATAGTTCGGTTATGTCATTTATGACGTGCCTGCAAAATTTGGTGTCATTCCGAGTAGTATAGGTAGGTTCGGCGTATTGAAAACGAATTCAAGAACTTAAAGTTCTTAAGTTTGATCCAATAGGTTTTGGGGTATGATTTTTAGATTTAGCATAGTTTCAGACATTCCGAAGGCTCGAGCGAGTCCGTACTATGATTTAGGACTTGTTGGTATATTTGGACGAAGTCTCGGGTGGACCCAGATGCCATTCGGGCATCGAGCGAGGCAAAAAACCAGCCTTAAATAACTGTTGGTGCACCAGATCTGGTGCGACCGCACTTGCGGAGGTCAAGTCGCAGGTGCGAGACCACTTTTGCAGTCCCGGCCTTGCAGGTGCGACTCCCGAGGGGGCTGCCCATTTCCACAGATGCGGAGCCACAGGTGCAGACTCTTCTCCGCAGATGCGAAGCTAGGCCCCCTTCCTCTTCTCAGCATTTGCGAGATTTTTCTCGCAGATGCGAGACCGCAGGTGCGATCCTGGAGGCGCAGGTGAGAAAATCCTGTAGGCAGTGAGCTTCGTTTTAAACACGGGACTTAACCATTTTTGAACACTTCTCTTCATCTTTGGGCGATTTTGAGAGCATGCAAGGATGGTATTCGACCTAGCTACTGTAAGGTAAGTAATTCCTACTATAAATTTAGCTTAATACTTGAATTCTTAGGTTGATTAACACATTAAATTAGTGGAAATCATGGGTTTAGAGTAAAACCTAGGTTTGTGACAAAAAAAGGAAATTACCAAGAAATGTGTTAAGGATAATACAAAATCTATATAATATTGATCCTTAAGCTATGGGTAAGTACATCCTCCAAAAATTTCCGTAATTCGAGCATGTGGGCCCGGGGGTGTATTTTAGGATTTTTTCCAAATTGAGTTGAAATGACCATTTAAGTAGGAGAATTAGGGAGTTTTGAGCATAGATTGACTTGTTAATGTGATGTTTGCTAGCTTCAAGTTCTTGGGCGACGAATTTGGAGTTTCAGGCGCGTTCTTGACCCAGAAAAGAGGCTTGACACGAGGTAAGTCTCCTTTCTAGCCTCGTAAGAGGGAATCGTCCCTATAGGTGAATATAAATAATTGCATGTCTTTATTTGTGGGGGCTACGCACGGACGAAGTGATGAGAGTCTGTGTGTACCTACTATTATGTTATGTCAGGGAGTTTAGGATTTCACAAGCATGCTTTATGTGTCGTAACCATAATCTTAAATGTTAATTTAGGTTGCCTAATATCCTTGAATTATTAAGCGGACATCTAGGAGGTTACATTCTGAAACTTATAATATTGAAACCTTCTCTATAAATATATTCTCTACTGAATTTCTTGATTTCCTGTTAATTGTGTGTATATATACAGGAATCCGCATCGCATGTATGATTCGCAAGCGAGGTAGCCCTACAATTATGTCAACCGCGTTGCATGTTCGATTCGCGGGCTGTGTAATAGATGCATCTATGGTTCGAGCCGTTCGACCCTTCGGCAGTGCACATTTATTTTTGCGTTATGTCAGTCGTACGTTCACAGCATGTTATGTGTTTGTAAGATGTTGAGTGTTCTGTGATTATGTATCTGTTAAATACCATGAGAAATGAAAACTAGATAATTTGTATGCTAGAAAACTTAACACGTAAAGGTAATTGTAAAGGATATTTGATGTTCCTGTCTTCATTATTATTCATGATTGCCATCCCTGCTTAGCTTTATATTTAAAACATATTATTCTGACCCTAATAAGTGTCACGTCGACCTCTCGTCACTACTTCTTCGAGATTAGGCGGGATACTTACTAGGTACATATTGTTTATGTACTCATACTACACTCTGTACTTAATTATACAGGTTCTGAGGCGGGTGCATCCGGGTATCCGCCCGGAGTTCGTCCTTGATACATATACCTGGTCTAGACTCCACGGTGAGCTGCCTCCCTTGGCGACTCCCAGTGGCACTTTGGATCTATTCTTTTGCTATTTCTGTCCACACCTACTCAGACAGTAGGACAGACTTTTATTCTTTTGATATTATTCTACTAGATGCATGTAGACTTGTGACACTAGTTCCTGGCACACACATTAGTAGACATTGTTTAGGGATGTAAATATTAAATTATGACTTTTATGACTATTTCTGCTTAAGATTGCCTAAGGTATTCGTTTTTCCCCAATGTCAAAATCTAAACCAAGTAAGTGTCGGAAATGTTTTGTCAAATTTAAAAGAAACTCACCAGTAGATTGATGTTGGATTTCCTGACTACGGTGTTGGGCGCCATCGCGACCTGGGTTAGGATTCGGGTCGTGACAATATTTAAAACATAGCCCTTTTATTAATTTTTTTTCGGAACAGCCCAATGCTAACTAGCCCAACTATCCTAACCCATAACCCAATACTCAAACCCAACTACCCATACCCATACTAGTTCCATCTATATGTGTTTGTATATCTAGGGTTTCAATTATTTGACTATTTATCCTACTGTTTCTGTTCGTCTACCTTTAACTCTTTCAATTAGGTATTAATTGATTTTACTTACCTAATTTGGGTTTTGGAATAAACCTTCCTTTAGTAGCAGTATTTCCTTATTAAGATTTTACATGTTCTTACCGTATTTATTTGATTTATTACTCGTACTACTTTCCTTAACTCCCTTACTGTCCTGATTTTTACGCTTTGATTATGGAGCTGACTCCTAATTCATTTATGGACTTATATCTTACCTTATTTAACATAGTACTATATTACTGATTGATTCTATATAATGCTTTCCCTAAATTAAGTGGTACTAGCCTGATTTTAAGCTATTTTGTCCTGTTAACGGATTGGAGCCGACTTCTAATTGATTCTGTAACGACCCGACCGCTCGTTCCGTTAGATTTTACCCTGTTTCCCCCACTTCTGCATTTGTTATATATTGCTAGCCTTTTTTGTTGTGTTGGGTCAGTTGGTTTGGATCCGGAGTGATTATGGTGAGAATTGAGGCATTTGGTCTCTTAAAGAAGCCTAATAGTTGAGAAAGTCAACTGAGAGTTGACTTATTGGTAAATGACCTCGGAATGCGGATTTTATGGCTCGGATAGCTTCATTAGGTGATTTGAACTTAGGAGTGTGTTCAGAATATTTTTGAGATGTCCGTTGTAGAATTTGGTTTGAATTGGTGAAAGTTAGTTTTTGGCAATTTTCGGGCGGCAATGGGAAATAGGCTATCAGAGTCGGAATGGAATTTCATAAGTCGGACCAAGTTCGTAATGTCATTTTGGATATGTCTGCAAAATTTCAGGTTAATCGGACGTGTTTTGGTTGGTTTCGGCGTAGTTGGCGAAATTTGGAAGTTTCAAAGTTCATAGGCTTGAATTTGATTTGATTTTTGGTGTTTTCGTGTTGTTTTTAGTGTTTTGAAGACTCGAATAAGTTGGAATAATTCTATAGGGTGTGTTGGTATGTTTGGTTGGGGCCCCGAGGGGCTCATGATTGATTTCGAATGGTTGGCGGGGTTTTTGGACTTGGAAAATTGCAGCAATAGCTGCTGGTGTGAAGTTCAGGTGTTGACCGCACCTGCGGTCGGGCAGCCGCAGGTGCGATGGGAAGTGCGCAGGTGCGAAAAGGCTAGGCAGGGGATTTTTCCGTAGGAGCGAAGTTTTTTCCACACCTGCAAAGCTGCAGGTGCGGAAGATAGGCCGTAGGTGCTGAAATGACTGGCAGAAATACTATATAAAGGCCCTCCGCGAAAATTCTCTTATTTTCACCATTTTTGCATGCAGGAGGAGTTCTTTGAAGGCGATTTGGAGAAGGAAACTCGAGATTCTTTAGTAAAGGTAAGTTCTTTAGTTACTAACATCGTTCCTATGCTATTGTGTTCGGATTAGGCTTGAAAATTTAAAGATTAAGTAGGAAAAGGTTGGGAAGAAGGGGGTGGAGAATTGGAATTTCTTTTGAGGTTTTGGGTAGGCAATTGTTATCCTATTTTGATGATTTTGGTATGAGTAGAATTGTGGGAGGACGAGGTTTCTATTGATGTAAAAATTATCGAGTTCCGAGACGTGGGATCGGGACTCGGGTTTGGCCGAATTTCGAGATTCTTGCATAATTTGATAATTTTCGATTGGGTTGAGTTCCTTTGATATATATTGACGATGTTAAACTGGTTTTGGCTAGATTCGGAGCAATCGGGAGCCAATTTGAGGGGCAAGAGCATTGTGGACTAGTGTTGTGGCCAGATAGAGGTAAGTAATGGTTATAAATCCTATCATGAGGTTATGAAACCCCGGACTTTACATCCCTTCACGGATTTGGAGTGACGCACACACCGGATGACGAGTGTGGGGCGTGCACGAACTGAAAATTTGGAAATATGTTCGTTTTTAGGAAACTATTGAGTTGTGAAACTGCTTTTTAAGCATATGTTTTACAGTATTGCTATGGTTGATATATTTAGGCTGTAAGCCATGTTTGAGTCCTAGTGCCGATCTGTTTTAACACCTTGGGGGCTATTTTACTGATATTCTCACTACTTTGAAACTATGATTTAACACTCAGTCTTTCTTATGAAATTGTTGACACTCCTATTTGATGATATTACTATTTCTTGAAATGAAATACTATTTTGGGTCGAGAACCCCGTTTATTTATGGCCCGAGTGGCATGATGAGAGTGTTTGACTGAGTGAGGCCAAGGGCCCATATTGTGAGGATGTTATGATATGAGAGAGGACGAGTGCGTGGGAGTGATTGATGCCATGATTTGGATTGTTTATAGCGCTTGGGCTGTAGGAGCCCTTCCAGAGTCTGTACATACCCCCAGTGAGCGCAGGTACCTACAGAGTGCCGAGTGACGAGTGATTGGGAGGCATGAGTGACTGTGAGGTGCTGAGGGACTGATTATGGGTGGTGGTGAGGTATGCCCGAGGGGCTGATTATGAGTGACTATGAGGGGCTGATTATGATACATGTTTTGCCCGAGGGGCTACTTATGATTTTACTACCTTCACCTTGAGCTTATGAAATATGTTTTGCCCGAGGGGCCTCTTTATGAAATATGTTTTGCCCGAGGGTCTACTTGTGATTTACTACTTTCACTCTAAGCTTATGAAGCATGTTTTGCCCGAGGGGCCTCTATATGATTCATTTCATTTTCATACTAGATCTTTCAGTTTGAAGTCGTTGAAAATATACATTCTTCAAAGGGTTTTTCTGAAGTTGGTTTTAAGGCATGATGATTTCATATATCTATGTTATACTACTGGAAAGTAAGGCTGTGTATATTGTGATTGATGGCATAGGGTTTATGTGTTTCCTTGCCGCTTAGACTTGATTTATTTTCATTACTACTGAGTTGTCTTGTAAGACGTTATTCTTTGATTACTATTCGGAATATAGATAGGAACGTCAGATTTCCATGAGCACTCCCTTCGAACAAGGGAAATCTGACCCTTAGTTATAAGGGTTGGGTATCTTTCTACATTATCAAGAGAAGAAGACTGATCTACAAGAACTTGACTATCCCTAGCGAAAACAAACTCAGCAGGGACAATTCCATCGACTCCAGGTTCACGAAGGTGTTCGCCTCTACCTCTAGACAAAGACCGAGAAACCCTAAATCTCGAAATAACTGGAGATCTAGTGGAAGAAGAAGGAACTATTTGAGAAGAAGAAGAGCCCCTCCAAGGAGTGGATCCTAGACTTCTAAGTCTACCACCCCTCCGACTCCTAGTCGGAGCAGAAGATGGCGCTAAGCTTTCAATGTCTATTACACTTTGAGGTTGGTTTGAAGAAGACATGTTTACAAAGGCAAAGAAGAAAGTTTTTTACGGAAAACAGAAGTAGAAAAGTGTTTCGTGGAAGCAAAGAAAAGAAAACATGTATTTATACTTGAAGACAACCATCAAACATGATGAAAAAGGAAAATAATGATGAAAATTCATAATTGAAGATGTCACTTCAGGACTGACACAACCACAAAAAGCCCTAAAAGGTGCTGAGTCAATGCAGAACTAATCCGATAAGGACACGTGGTATGAGCATTAAATGGAAGTGTCAAACGACGCCTATGGTACAGAGAAGGATACAATGATTCAAGGAAAAGCGGCGGCAAAATATTCCCGCCATAAATGAATATCCACTTACCAAATATTAATCGTTAAATATATGGTAAGTGGGGGGACTATCTGTATTGGTAAAAAAGAGTTTCACACATAAGCTAGCTTTTGACAACTCAGCTAGTCACGTGGACACGGGAAAACACGATAGCTGGAAATAACTCTTTGAAGGCGGTACAAAGAGACACGGTTTAGTAAACCCACAAACTTATCAGCCACGGGAAGTCATATTTCATCAAAACGGGAGAGAGGCACGGTCAAAATGAATCTAGACAAAGCTACGGGTAGATTCATGAACCCACTGATTACTCGAATGTTATGTAATTGAACCCCTATTTACTGTTATCCTTTGTAACGCCTCATTAATGTCATAATTAGTCATTAATGAGTAACCATAGCAGCAGTCGTACGTTATAAGAATCTCCTATATAAGGGAGGGGAATACAGCTTGTAAAGGCATCTGATTCTCGAAATACAATCAACTTCGATCTTTTATTTCTGTAATATTGTCTATTATTCATTTTTCCATTATCTCGATTATCAGTAACCCATATTCATCTTAAAAATAAGCTTTAGTCAAAGGGTCTAATTCTTTGGTTAAACAGTTATACAGGAGAAAGAAACTGCACCCAATGCCCGTAACAACCCCCTCCCAGATCATAGGGTGAAGGAGTCAATGTAATAGATACCGATGAAGAATGGGATCCCGAGGGATCAATCAGACTTATTCGGAAAGGTGATGATCCTAAGAAGTCGGTAGTCACACTCAATCCCATTGTGGTACAGGTACAGCCACTAGTTAAATTTGAGGTAGCCGCACCGGCTCCCTTTGAAGTAGAAGTGACCCCACCTATAACTACACCTGCTCCGTTTGAGGTACAAGTATCCACACCTTTCACTGTGGTGGTGACATCCACACCACCTTTCAATTCCAACGATGTACCTTGGGATTATGTTGCCGAAGCTAGGAAAAAAGGGAAAGTAAAGACGGAAGAGTCAGGCGATGCACAAGGAATGACCAGAACAAGAAGAATTTACACACCTAAGCATTTGGGAGAGACTAGTAAGCAAGCTTCTAACAAACAACCCGTCATTGAAACTGGTCCGGACGAACTTTGGAGGAAAGTACAAGCAAGGGAGTATTCTGTTGTTGATCATCTGAATAAGACTCCCGCCCAGATATCCATCTTATCACCGCTACAAAATTTCGAAGCACACGGGAGTGCTCTGATGAAGGTACTGAATGAAGCATATGTGCCCAACAACATTACTAGCGGAGAAATGGCCAACATGGTGGGACAAGTGTTAGAAATCCTTAAGATCACCTTCCATGAAGACGAATTGCCACCTGAAGCGTTGAGCCACAACAGGGCACTGCACATCACAGTGCAATGTGAAGACAAGTTCATTGCCAGAGTTCTGATAGACGGAGGGTCCAGCCTCAACATCTGTCCGCTGATAACTCTGAAAAGATTGGGCAAGGGCCTACATGAAATATGAGCAGGATCTATGAATGTGAAATAATTCGATAGGTCACAAAGAGCCGCGATTGGAGAAACCAACCTATGCTTGCAAATGGGTCCTACCTGGTTCGATGTTGAATTCCAGGTGCTAGACATATCCGCCTCCTACAATCTGATGCTGGGACGGCCTTGGATACATGCCGTTGGAGCTGTCGCATCCACTTTGCACCAAGCGGTAAAATTTGAATGGAACCATCAAGAAGTGATCATCCATGGAGATGGGAGCAACCCCATTTACACCAGCCAGATTGTTCCGGTGGTAGAAAACAGAAAGAAGTTAAGTGGAGAAACCTACCATCGCATCGAGCATGTTAACGCGATTGAGAAGGATAAATGGTGGAGTATCAAAATAAAGAGCATACTGGCATGGTCATGGTATGAACCTGGTAAGGGGCTTGGTAAAAGGATTCAAGGTATCTCTAAACCAGTACAGCTGAAGTGCCATGGCACAAACTTTGGGCTCGGATATCAGTATACCTGGAAGTAATATCGAAATTGGTCTCCACCATGGCATGGTCCATACTATCCTCTTGAGAAACCCGTGCCGCACCTGAATCAGACCTTCCATCAGGCCAATATAGTATGAGGATCAAAAGAAGAAGAAGCCTTGGTAGCATTGAGGAATTTGTTCTTGGAAGACGATGATATGGATTGTTGTGTAATACTTGAGGAGGAGGATGAAGAAGGCCTCACTATCCAAACAATGGATAAGGTAGCATCTCTCAAGAATTGGACCGCTAAACCATCAAGGGCCTGACGAGCCTCGGGGTAGCAAGGCTGATAACATTGTTTACTTTTGAAAATGATTTCCTCTTTTGCATTTTGTTTTAAATAATATTTTACTTTCAGTGTTCCGTTTCGAAAAACATTATTTGAAATCATTTTTTTTAACGCTTTAAATGGCTTGATGTTCTATTAATATTATTTTCTTTCATATCTTCATCCCTACATCATTACTATTTCTTACATTGATGAACCAACGACTGTGACATGTAATAAGACAATGCAACAGAAGGACATTGACTCGGAAGAAATAAAAGATGAGGATGTAATACCAGAGGAAATTGTCAGAGAAGTGGAGAACTTTGAGAACAAGCCCAAGTCCAACATGGACGAGACCGAGATAGTCAACTTGGGAGATTCTGAAACTGTCAAGGAAACCCGCATAAGCATCCATTTGTCACCGTCAGAGAAAGAAGAATACACTCGGTTCCTGAAAGAATATGAAGATATCTTTGCATGGTCATACGATGATATGATAGTGTTGAGAAGATCCATAGTGGCTCACAAGTTACCTACAAATCCAATGTGTCCGCCAGTGAAGCAAAAACTCAGGAAATTCAAGCCACACATGAGCCTGAAAATCAAGGAGGAAATCACTAAGCAGATCAAAGCCAAGGTCCTCAGAGTAGTTTAGTACCTAAATTGGTTGGCCAATATTGTACCAGATCCAAAGAAAGATGGGAAAGTCAGAGTTTGTGTTGATTATCGGGACCTAAGCAGAGCAAATTCCAAGGATGATTTCCCGCTACCAAACATACACATTCTAATCGACAACTGCGCCAAGCATGAACTCCAGTCCTTTGTAGATTGATTCATGTGTTACCATAAGATTTGGATGGACGAAGAAGATGCAGAGAAAACAGACTTCATCACACCATGGGGAGTATACTGCTACAATATGATGATGTTCGGTCTGAAGAATGCTGGGGCCACTTACATGAGGGCTATGACAACGATCTTCCATGATATGATATATAAAGAAATAGAGGTATATGTTGACGACGTCATCATAAAATCCAAGAGGGCTACAGATCACATGGCATAATCGAGGAAATTCTTTGACTGGTTGCCAAAGTACAATCTAAAGTTTAATCCCGCAAAATGTGCATTCGGGGTTCTTGTCAGAAAATTGTTGAGATTCATCGTCAGTCGCTGAGGAATAGAGTTGGACCCTTCAAAGGTTAAATCCATCCATGAATTACCACCACCAAAAAGCAAAAAGGATGTGATGAGTTTCTTGGGACGCCTTAACTACATCAGTCGTTTCATAGCACAGTCCACAGTAATATGTGAGCCGATTTTCAAAATGCTGAAGAAGGATGCCGCAACAAGTTGGAACAAGGATTGTCAAAAGGCTTTTGATGAAATCAAGGAATACTTGTCCACACCACCAGTATTAGTCCTGCCAGATCCTGGTAAACCACTATTACTCTACCTTGCAGTGTTAGATGGAGCCTTCAGTTGTGTTTTGGGACAACATGACGAAACGGGAAGAAGAGAGCAGGCCATATACTACTTAAGCAAGAAGTTCACTCCTTATGAAGCAAGATACTCTATTCTAGAACGCACTTGTTGTGCTCTAACCTGGATAGCTCAAAAACTAAGGCACTACTTGTGTGCCTATACTACATATCTCATATCAAGAATTGATCCCCTGAAGTACATCTTTCAGAAACCCATACCTACTGGGAAGTTGGCCAAGTGGAAAATCTTGCTGAGTGAGTTTGACATTATCTATGTAACTCTGAAAGCAATCAAGGGATAAGCATTAGCAGATCATCTTGCTGAAAATCCTGTAGGAGGAGAATACAAACCTCTAAAAATGTATTTTCTTGATGAGGAGGTATCATTCGTAGTGAAGATATTACTGAAGCCTACGACGGTTGGAGGGTTTTTTTCGATGGAGTAGAACATTTTAAAGGAGTGGGTATGAGAGCTGTCTTGGTATCAGAAATCAGACAGCATTATCCGGTGTCTGCAAAACTCAAATTCCCATGCACTAACAACATGGCGGAATATGAAGCCTACATACTAGGGCTCAACCTAGATATTGATATGAATATTCAGGAACTGCTGGTAATCGGCGATTCAGACCTGCTGGTACATCAAGTACAAGGAGAATAGTCTACCAAGAACTCCAAAATACCGCCATATATGCATCATGTACAAGAAATGAAGAAGAGATTCACAAAGATAGAATTTTGGCATGTCCCCAGAATTCAAAATGAATTCGCAGATGCATTGGCCACCTTGTCATCAATGATACAACATCCAGACAACCAGTTTCATCGATCCCATTTTGGTAAGGATCCATAATCAACCGGCATAATGTGCTCATGTTGAAGAAGAAACAAACAGAAACCCCTGGTTCCACGACATCAAAGAATATTTGACAAAAGGAGAATACCCGGAACATGCAAACCATACTCAGAAATGCATCCTTCGGAGATTGTCCAATCATTTCTTCCAAAGCAGAGGAACCCTATACAGGAGAACTCCCGATCTGGGACTGTTAAGATGTGTTGACACAAAAGAGGCTTCCAAATTGCTCAAGGAAATACATGCCAGAACCTGCGACCCACATATGAACGACTTTATCTTGGCCAAGAAGATACTTAGGGTCGGATACCTTTGGATGACTATGGAAACAGACTGCACACGGTACGTTCAGAAATGCTACCATTGCCAGATACACGCAGACATGATACGAGTGTTGTGAGCGTGTGATTTTTCACCTACTAAATACTCCTACAAAATTCGATAAATAAATTAATTTCATAGATTTTGTTGAATTTTGGTGATTAATTGTGAATTATTTTTGCATTGCATAATCATAATTCATCCTATAAAATTTATAAATAATTTAAATAATTGCATAATTAGGTGCATAACCTTAAATCATTTTTAGGAAATTACAAAATTTATCCTTAAAATAATTACAAGTGTTAATTGATCTTTCCATTTTTTTTATTCACTCGTTAACTAATTTTATTTTTCAATTAGATAAAAACTAGAATTAGAGCTAACTAATATACTATTTGATAATTGATTTAATTAATTAATGACGAAAATACAATTAATTGACATAATGT
The DNA here is from genome assembly GCA_005239505.1 of Nicotiana paniculata. NCBI lineage: Eukaryota > Viridiplantae > Streptophyta > Magnoliopsida > Solanales > Solanaceae > Nicotiana > Nicotiana paniculata. The sequence goes on along the minus strand of ML336950.1, from coordinate 14,526 downwards.
AGAATTAACGGTTAAATTATCAATTTAGTCATTTATCTAAAAATTATGAAGCTGACTGATTAGGAGTATTAAATTAATTTTTTTATTCTTAATTAGTTTATAATTTGATGAAAATAGGGTCAGAATTAATTAATTAAATTTTTTTAGTGTTAATTAAATTAATTAAAGCTTAATTGACCCTAGAGGCTAAAATCGGACCTGGGTTAAGTTACCCAGGCCCAAATCTAGTCTCTACACCCATGACCCAGGCCCAATCCTATTACCCGGTCGGCCCCCTACACTACCCAAATGACCCCGTTCAGTTTAATTGATCGAATCCCTGCAGTTGATCGAAATAGAGCAGACGGCTAGGAACTCACCCCCCCCTCTAGTATTTAAGTGTCCAAATCTCACCCCCCCCACCCTCATTAAACTAGAAGCCTAACAGCCCCATCCCCTCCGTCTCTCTCTTCTGAAAAATAGAAAAAAACCTAAAACCTATGTTCTGGGCGATTTCAAACGCACTTTTGGCTCAAACCCACATGAGTCGATTGCTCTTGACAAGAGAAATCGATTCATGTTAGTTTGACTCATTTCCAAACCCTACCGGAATCCGGCCAAGCTTCTCTCATTAACCGGTATCCCCTTAAACTTCACTTCCCTTTTTCATTTTTTCTTTTCTTTTTCTCGTTTGAATACAAACCTAAAATTACTAGGTTCTTAGATTTTTAAATTTTTAGTTTTCTGTTTGTATTTTCCTTTCTTTGAGGTTAAATGTTGATTTGAATTTCATACGGTTTTAAATCTCATTCAGGGTTTAGTTATCAATTCTTGCATGTCGTGATTAATGTTCATAATCTAAGTTTTCCAGTGTCCCTTCTTGACTGATTTTTGATTTTTTAGTTTATGTGTAAATTAATCGACATTTGTCTAAACCTGCCTGTTTAGGTCCAATTAAAGTAGTAATTTAGGTTGACTATAATTTTACTGATTAATCCCTAAACTAATTAGTCTAGGTTTTCACATGTTCCTCCTTAACATGTTTTCTTCATCTTTTGTTGTTTGTTATCTTAGAAATCAGTATATAGGGCTAATCATGATTCTATCACTTAATTGATTCTAAAGCTCAGTTTAGGCTTCACACTGTTTTATTGAATACTTACTCTCCTGAAGTGTAATTAGTCATGCATGCTTTAGAATGTTTGAAACTAATCCTTCATTATTTTCCCACAGTCATGTAATGTCTAATAATGGATCAGGCCTAATTAATCATGAACACAAGGGTTATTAGAATCACACTGGTTTCGAAAATAGGTGCTCAAAGCCTAGTTACCGATTCTAAGTTTGACTCTTAAGATTCTGATTTGGTTAGTTATACATAACTAATTAGCCTCGGCTTGGGTTGGAGCTAAAACCCCAATTAGGACAACCAAGTCTAGTGGTTTAGATGACTGAACTATTTGAACTAACTAATCTAGGTCCTGAAATAAAAAAAAATCAATGGAGATTTAACTAATTGTCTTATTTAGATCTTTTCGACCTCAATTTTAAAGAGGCTTAAGCTCCCAACCTCTTCATTTAGTTTAATCACTCAATTAGGATAAAATTAGTCAACTTAATAAATAACACGTCCTTCATTATTCAAAGAGTAATTTTAAGGACACTAAGGGGTAACATAGGACTTTCAATTGAGGAATCTTAGGTGTAACAACCCAAGAAGCTTCTAGAATTAGGAAAATATCAGAAAATCAGATTTTTTTTCTAAGGGTAAAACAGTAACTTTAAAAGGGAATAAGGGCTGGAATCAATAGGAATGTTCTAGAAGGGTACAGCTGTCCAAAAGGATAAGGTTTGACAGCTGCCCTATGTACTATTTCAGTCTTTTGGGTGAGGAATAGACCAAGGGAGATCCCATCCTTAAGACTCTTATAAATAGACCCTCTTTGTACAGATTCAAGGACTAACTTTTTTTTTATTCTCTCTAAGCTGCTGAAAGCATTTTGAAAGCACAGAAAAATCAAAGTATTGTCCATTCATAAACGAAAAAATTTAAAAAAAAGTATTAGTAGAAAAGCAAAAAGAAATCTGATTTCTTTTGGAATCAAGTTCATAAAGATATGTTCTAGTTTTCAGCTTCTGTTTCTTTCCTTTGGATTCTAATTTTTGGAACCTTAAACACTAATATCCAAGAATTCTGGGCCAATTCCTGCTGGGCTACTGGGTTTTCTTTGGGTTGTTGTTTTTTGCTGCTAAATCTTCTTTCTTTTGTTGATTATTGTCCATACTTGACCTTTATTTGGTCAAGTCCCTTTTTCTGTTTTACTCTTAAAAAGGTATGTATTAACTCATCAGTTCTCAATGAAATGCTGGACTGGAATCTTCTTCTTCTACTCACTGCTTAAACTAGTTGTTCTTGATAAACGAGGTTGTTTCTTATGCTTTATGTAAATGTGACTGTATAGATGCTTATTGGCATGATAATGATTCTGTAAGTGTGATAGGTACTGTTTTGCTGTTGGTATTTCTTTGCTGGAATATTCTGTTTATTTCAGGCTAAAGGTATATAAATGTAGTTGATAATCGTGGTTCTACTTTCCAAAAAAGGTTGCACTATGGTGTAGAACCTAACCTTCTCTATGGTTAGGTTCTCTCTATAAGTATGCAGAAAATATGCTTTCAATTGAGTCTCTTTGGTCAATAAAGAGATTCAACAAAAAAGTCTCTAGATAGGTTGGCATTAGCACTAGGGTGGATGAATTTGACCCATCAATGGTCAAATTCACCCATAATAGTGCACAAAATAGTAGTGTAGATGGCTGAAATTCACCCTTTAAAGGGTATACATCATGTAGTCAAGAAGGGCTGTAGAGTAAAGAATCTGAACCCTTGTATGGTCTGATTCATTCTCTAAAAAGCCAAGAATAGTCAAAGTATTCAAATGAATACTGGTTGAAGTATTGGTATGGTTGTTAGAAATGTCAACAAGCTTGTATCTCTGGGTTTGAATCAGACTCCCCCTTATAGTCAGATTCAATCTAAGAAAAAATGCATAAAACATGTTGCCTTTATTTCCGTTGAATCTATAATTTCTTGTTAAAATATGGTTGTTCATTTATGTGTGATTATAACAGAAGAATTATCTCTTAGAGGCTTCTGTGATTAATTCTATATCCCTGAAGTCATAATAGAGTCATTAGCTAGCATTAAAGGGTAGTGAATCTGACCCTTTAAATGGTCAAATTCACCCCCATAAGATGCTTATATATGTTGGTTTGGATGACTTAGATCTTATGTAATTATGGGAGAAGCATGTAAAGAGTCGAATCTGATCTCTCTAATTTATTCATGTTTTCCTAAAAATTCGAATTTACATTCTATCTATTCTGAAAATGACATTAGGCAAAGAATGTATGTGAAATCTGTTAAAACACTTCGCTGGATCTCGAAAAATGGTTGTCTCAAAATTCAGTTAGAGTTTCGACATAAATAAAGTCAGTAGATTATCTTCAGTCTATTTTGTGTCTTATAAATCTGCGAAAAATCAGTGTATACATGTGTCAATTTTAAGCCTTTAGAAACATGAGATCATGTTGTTTTAAATTGATAAGAATCACTGTCTCAAAATTAATAAGACTTCTTGTGGTTCGATCTTTTTTCTAGAAATCATAAAAGGTCTGAAAGTAGCATGATTTTGCCTTGCCAACCCATTTCAAAATTAATGAGTATTTTGAATTTATGTTTAGGTCACCTAAAAAATAGAAAATCCGTTGTGTTATGCTCATAAGTGTATGTATGTATGAATGAACATGTATTTTGATTACCATATTTCCTGTTTATTCATCAAACTGAAAAGTAAAGATTATTAGGACTTAGTTAGATTCCCTAAACTAGTGACCTCCCTATAAATTAGCCAAAATTAGGATTGGCCAAAAGAGTCCAATGATTACTTGGGCTAAATATGGTCATAGCCCAAGATTTGTGTCCTTTAGAATTTAAGCTTAAACAATCTTCCACATATCCTTTAGATTGAAAAATACATCTTTAGGTTGAAATTTGGAAAAGAATCAACTATTACCTCAAATTACCATAAACTACACTCGGGAGAGGAAACTCATGCCTCCGACCCTCACTCCAAACAACTAATAAAACGCATATAGCAACCACGGGTGCATTTCATGTGACGTGATTACCATGTGTTCAAAAACAACAAGTGTACGTCATCGTAACTTGTCTAAGATAAATCCATAAAATGTCCTAATTGATTTTAAAATTAAAATGTTCCGTCAAATAGAAAACATAAAGAATAATCAAACATCGCCTCAAATAGGCACGATAAAATTGTCACGACCATAGTCTTGACTACGTAATCTACACTCGGGTGCGACAACTCATGTCCCCGTCTTCAACTTCAAATTATATTAAAATCGCGTGTTGCAATTGCGGGTGCATTTCATGTGGCGTAATTGCAATATGTCCAAAAACAAACAAGTGCACGCCATCGTGACTTGTTTCAAGATAAATCCATAAATATTAAAAGCGGCTAAAAATTGAAAAAGGTTAAAAAACATAATAGGATTAAAATATGTAGATGATTAGATAATTAGGCCAAATATTAATAGCTAAGTGACCTTTCTAGAACCACGTAATCCGGGAATGCCTAACACCTTCTCCTGGGTTAACAGAATTCCTTACTCGGATTTCTGGTCGCAGACAATTTAAAACAGAGTCAAAATTTCCTCGGTTTGGGATTTTAAAACAAAACGGTGTCCCGGAGCATCGTCAAAAATTCGGATGGCGACTCTCAAAAAATAATAAGTCCCAAAACCGAATAATATCACTTTAATTGGAAAAACTCCCTTATTACCCTCACCGGTGAAAAAGGAGGTGTGACAACTCTGGCGACTCTACTGGGGAATGGACCCAAAATCTCTGGTTTAGGGTTCAAGAATTCGAGCTTAGAATAGCTGCTATATTTGGCTTTCATTATTACCTGATTTTTACATGTTTAAACCTAATGTGCTAAATGCCATTGCTTTTTTACCGCTTTGATATTATCTTAACTGTATATAAATTGTGCCGAAACCCCCTTCTCTCTGAGTCTTCTAAATCATATGGGAAGTGAGCACTTCGTGTGACTTCTTTTCCATTAGAGTCATATCCAAATTTTAGAACGAGGTACGGACAAGTTTCAAAGCCGGTGAAGCTTCTGTATTCCCTGTAAGCTGCCCCGACCTCAGCTCGAGCTGTCCGCTCGGGTAAGCCTGGTCTAGAACAAAACCCCAGGATTCAAACCTAGAATAACAAAACCTCATGTCGGATCCCTAGTAGAAACTCTTATTCGCATCACGTGCATTTTACTTAGGGGACTCAACACAGGGGTTGGGTCCGTCTAGAACAGGTGTACCCGAAATAAAAGACTATCCTAATGCATCTTACCTGATACGTGTGCATTTATTTGTTTGGGCTTGTGTGTTGACCGACTAAAAAAAATTATATACAACAATAAAAAACGAACAAAAAAACCAAGAGTGAGGTAGAGTAGAAAATTCAGCTAGTTTGAAAATCCCCGTATTTGAAATATCCCTAAACTCTGCCAAAATGTTTTGAAAAATGAAGAAGGAAAATAATATTCCAAAACAAAGTGAGTAGGTGTATATTTTTTAACCAATCAAGATTTTTCCCGAACTACGCGTTGTTTGATTCTCACCGGTATGGGATACGTTGGCAACCCTCATCCGGTCCAACCTTATTTTTCAAAATCAAAGGATATAGTCCTAAATAAAATTAGGTGACGCCATTATAGCCTGATTGCCCAAGTGGGGCACCGGAAGGCCGTTTTTGCAAAAGTGGCCGCCTGTGGTTTGTCTTTAAATTTCGACCCAATTTGCGAACACATCCTTAAGAACTTCCTGCCCGATCGAAGGGCCGTATTCGCAAAAATGGTCCATTACAAAACCCTGTGCAAAAATAAAACTTTTCAAAATTTTTGTGGTTTTAATAAAAAATGAATGTGCAGGATGAATACAGTTGAAAACATTCCCTTCAGGGTCGTCGAGGAAATCCTTTTAGAGCTCCATATGTGGTGGAGCGACTTGGGGCAAGCTAGTAGAAAGTAGGCTATGAAAGCTTTAGGCGGACTTACTGGTCTTCAAAAAATCAAGCCAAGGTTGGACATCGTCGAGGCTCTAGTATCATTCTGGGATCCCGCCCACAACGTGTTCCACTTTTCATACTTTGAGTTGACGCCCACGCTAGAGGAAATAGCGGGGTATGCTGGTCTCAATGACAATCTTAGAAGTCGGTACCTAGTGGCACCTAGGGCGGTGACTCCACATAAGTTCTTGGATCTGTTGAGCATTAGTCGGGACGTCCAAGACCCACACCTGTCTGAAGGTTTCTGCACTTTCTATTTTCTTTACAAACGTATGGAGATCCCCGGGGTTATGAGGCTGACAACACTGGTCTAACTCACAAAGATCGGGCTAAATGGGAAGCCCGTCGGGGGCAAGCTTTTGTGGTAGAGTTCTTGGGCACCTTGATTAGCCCAAGAAGTGACGGATGCATAGATATCGGGCTTGTGGGAATGGAAGATCTCATGATGAAAAAATCCAATGGAACACTTATACCGATGGTCTTAGCCGAGATTTACCGTGCTCTAATAGTTTGCCAATCTGGGGGAAAGTTCTTTGAGGGGTGCAACCTGCTTCTACAAATCTGGTTGGTCGAGCACCTCTGTTACCGCCCAGGCTACATGAACTACGGCTTAACCGGTTTGAATTGCATCAGGGAACATGGTACTCGGGTAAAGGGCCACAAATTTCCTGAGGGCGTGGAAGCCTGGCACTCATACTTAAGTTCATTAACTGCCGACCAAATCGAGTGGACATTCGGGTAGCTCCCTGTCGGCGAGGTTATCAATATGTCTGATGAGGTTTGCTATCTTCTGTTAATGGGCCTGCGAAGTATTCATCCATATGCCCCACACCGGGTCTTGCACCAGTTGGGAAGACAACAGGGTGTTCCCCATGACGAGGACTTAAGCCAACAAGCCATTAAGTTATGCCCGAGAACTGCATTTCCTATAGGCATGATTTCTAAGTGTTAGAGCGGATTTGTTTATTTCCTATAGACATGCCTTTTAGTTTACAGAATCAGTCAACTCCTATAGGCATGATTCCTAATTTACAGAATTAGTTAACTCCTATAGGCATTATTTCTAATTTAAAAAATTAATTAATTCCTATAGACATGATTTCTAGGTGCTAAAACTGATTTATTTTTTTCCTATAGACATGCTTTCTACGTTTGAAAACTGATTTCACCCTATAGGCATGATATCCAAATTGACTTTTATATCTCCTATAGGCATGACATCTATGTGAGCAGGAACTTTAAGTAAATTTCCAGACAAGTGTATTAAGTTACACAAATAAGATCCTATATACATGATCTCTAATGCACATTACGATTTGAAAATATACATAAAATATGGGTTCTTGATGCAGAATTGATAAACGACCTATAAACAGGATTTCTAGAATGCAAAATATGAAACTTCAGATTTCGAACGGTGAGGCAAGATCCTATGGGCATGATTTCTAATGGTATGCACATAAAGAATCACCACAACAACCTATAAGCATGATTTCTGCTCGAACCTGACAAAGATATATAACAATCCCTCCCCAGCTTTTACTAATAACCCCGTATCTATTTTTACAAGGATTATTACATTATTACAGACCAATATGAATGAATTACACAAAGCTATTCATTACACTATAGAGAGCCTTAGAAGGTCCAACATCAACCTGGAAACCAGGCCTTCAAGCAAGCAAGTCTGATGTCCACAAGTAGTCCATCCATAATACACAAAATGGGCTTCTGGTGTGTCAAAGTTCCCAAGGGCCTCTGGGACCCCAGGCAATGCTCACACCAGAACCTTTCTCAAAGAAACAGTTGTAAAAGATTGGAAAACTAGCCCCAGTGTGTCAGAGTTCGGAGGAGTCTCATGGACCCTAGGCAAAACTCACACTGGGGGTGGTAGGACCCTAGATAACTAAGAGTAGAAGTTTGAAAATAGTATATAAGGGTAGGGGATAGTTTTAGAAAAAGCAGTTTGATTTTCAGAAGTGGATAGTTTCAGACCACATGGTTGCAAATAGAACTGGGTCAACAACAATCCCATAGTCTTAAACAGATTAGCACTTATTCAGACTAAGTATTCATACTAGTACTTGAAGTGATTTACAAAGAGCAGGGACACTTTGAACTAACAACAGGATTAGCTACACATATTTATAATATCTAAACATGTTCTGAATAGAAAAATTTATAGCTAAATCAAACAACATTGCTGAAGATTACTCAGCTCATTAATTAGCACTAGGTGAGGCCATATAGGCATGTACTAAACAAAAACATGTTGAAGTTTGAAGTGTCTAAACAAACAAACATATAGAACATGAACCAAAGCACATTAGTCTAGAAAGAGGTAAACAGAAACCACATATCAGATGGAAACATGCTAAGGTGAGCACACAGAACATAGTAGGTTTACAGGAATTGAGTCATGCTAGTTGAGAGAGAAATAAACAGGAACTATATGGCAAACAGAAACAATCGAGGTTTGAAACACACTATTCATATAACTCACATGGAACAACACAAGATAATAAGAACTAAGGCATAGTAGTTGAGAAAGAGATGGTCACGAATCAGATATCAAAACAGAAGCATGTTGAGGTCTACAATAAACTGACTATATGGAATATAAAGTAGAACATGATAATAGAAATTGAGGCGTACCAGTTAAGGAGATAGCAAACAGGAAGGTGAAGACAATTGGAATCCCAAGAGTTCAGTGTAGAAAATCAAAGAACTTAAGTTGTGTGAGTGTAAGTATGCAAGTAGAAGTTTGTGTGTATCAGAGTGTGCTTGTAGACATAGGTGTGTGTGTGTATAGGAGTTATTCTCTGTTTAAAAATCAGAATGCTGAAAGGTTTATATAGCATTCAGCAGAGTAAAACAAATAAGATAGGAAAATCAAGAGTTCACAAATAAGGTATGCAAATCAATCAACCCATTAATTAAGGCTAAACCTAATAAATTAATAAGACAAAATCCGGGGAAATATCACTTAAATTAGGGGTAATCTAATAAGAAATCAGTTAGCAAGCAGGATTCAAGTTAAATAAAGTAAGCAATAAATCTAAAGACCCTTTATAGGTCGGTCAAGGTAATCAATACCCAGAAATTAGGCTAGCAGCATAATTAAGGGAGGCAGTACCAATTATGAGTCACATATAAGGAAAGAATAAATAAAAATCTTTCAGAGCGATATCAATTTGAAAAGAAGCACAATTTCATACCCTAATTAAGCATGTAAATCAATTAATTAGTTAACTTAGCAGCGCCACGGTGAATGGGCAAGAACAGTGAGATAAAGAATCTAATAATGGAAAACCTTAAGCATATCGAAACATAGAGATAAAACTCAAGCAAAAAAATTAGTCGAACAGTAAAGAATAAAGGCCGGACTTGAGCATTTAAACATTTTTTTTAAACATTTTCAGAAACCCTATTGAGAATCAAAACCCTAGATTTAGGGAAAAAATGAAATATGTTGATAATAGTGGTAAAAACGAAAGAATCTTAAAGAAAACTATTAAACAAACTCCAAACACTTCAGATCTAAAGAGATCTGAACCAATTTGGCCAGAAATAGTTAGGTTTGTACAAAAATAAATAGAGGTAGAAAAATCGAGTTTTAGACCGGAGATTTGAAGACATAAAAACACGAGAAATGATAATACTCATAAATAATATGTGAATATAGATGGATTCACCAAGAGATAGAGGGGCTCGAACCAGGTCTGTTCGAATCTCTTCGAGATTCCGTCAAATAACATGGAAGTCGAACACCCAGTAGATATAGGAGGCCAGATAAGGCCTAGAATCGAAGGAATAAACCATGAATCGAATGGGGTTCAGGTGACGGCGGGTTAGGGTTAGGGGAGGTTGAGAGAGAAGAGATAAGGAAGGGATTTAAGGGGTAGCAGGTTTTTAGAAATGATTAGGTTTTGGGGTCGTTTGGTTAATAAAAATGGAAAGTAAATCCTAGACCGTTGATCTATTGAGATCAATGGCCAGGATTGAACCTAGATTGAGGCGGGCATGGATCAGGGTTATGGGTTATGGGTTAATGTAATTGGGCTAGGGTAGTAATTTGGGCTAAGATCCGAAATTAAAGAGGCTATATGTTAAATACCCAATTAATTTGATAAAATAATTTATAAAAATAGCTAATAAATGATAAAAATGCTATTTATGCATGAAAAATAATTTAAAATAATTACTTTATATTATAAGAATATAAAAGGTAATTTTCTTGTAAAATAAAGTAATTATGTCTGTGTGGGCTATTATTGCAAAGTTATTGCAATTACAACCTAAGAAAAATGTAAATACAGTTGTTCAAGAAATAATTAAAATAAAATATAAATATAAATGATAAAATTAAGCGATAAAATTATCATAAACCATTTGTGATGCAATTATTAATTATTTATATAATAGAGCTACTGGGATAAATTAATTAAAAATCCTTTAAAAATTTCAGAAATTATGGAAAGATTATTAATTGATGCTCATGCATTGTTTTGAAGATATATATGCATTTTTGAAAATAATATAGGGAAAAATTGGTTATCAACACTAAGCCTTGTCTCAATCATTTATATTAGGCTAAGTCATGCCTCCCTATTTGCATAAGGCTAAGCACTGCCTTCTCTTTGTATGGAATTAAGCATTGTCCCGAATCTCGCACGAGACTAAGAACTGCCTCTCTTGCATTGCTCTCTTGCATCGGGCTAAGCTCTACCCTTAACTTTGCACAAGACTAAATTATGTCTTGTTCCCTTTAGCATCATGCCTCTGCACCTCATGAGCTGAAATATAGCCAACTTGTCCGAAGGTGCCATGGTCTGAAGGCACCATCCTCATATCTGGAAGACATTATGACATGGCCTGAGGATCTCTCAAACTTGCACATCATTATTCAAAGGCGTCATGGTTTGAAGGCACCATTTTCATGGCCCGAGAACATCATTTCATGGCCTGTGAATCCCTTACCGCACAATTCATGGCCCGGGACGTCATGATCTAAGGACGTCATCCTCAATCTTCCAAATACAGTTTTCATGGTCTGAAGGGAATTTGCATCATGTCTAAATTTTCGCAAATTTTTACGTATATTCTTGCATTACATCTTTTGATTTGCAAGCAACCCAGTGAGTAACTGTTATCCCAACAAGAGAAATTCCGCTCCAGTTCATTCAAATCATTTCAAACCAGACAACTCACCATAACCATTTCATCCTATTCGAAACCTTTTGTCCGTCCTTGTGACAACTCTAATGGTTTATTCCACCGGTGGAACCAGAACTACACATAGCCTGATTTCTATAAAACCAGGGATATGTAGGAAGCTCGGGGATCGGAGTGCGGCCTATATCTCTCAAATCACTTTATTCGGTCAAAATTGGCCATCATATCTTTACCCGAGAACTCTTTCATCCTTCCCGGGTAAAGAGGGGCAGCTGTTAACACCCAATTTTTTCATATATATTTCTAGTATACATATATACTTTCAAAATAGTGCATGAGCATCAACCAGTATTTTTCTATAATTTTCTATAATTTTAAAGGATTTTAATTAATTTATTCCAGCATTTTATTATCTAAATAATTACTAATTGCATCACGAATGATTTTATAATAATTTTACAACTTAATTTTTATCATTTATATTTATATTAAGCTTTAATCATTTTATGCATAACTATATATACATCTTTGGGTTATAATTGCAATAACTTTGCAATAATAGCCCATGCGTGCATAATTACTTTATTTACACGAAAAATGAATTTTTATATTTTTATAGTATTGAGTAATTATCTAAATCTTTTCATATACAAATAGCATTTTTCATCATTTATTACTTATTTTATTAATTTAAGTGGGTATTTAAAACATAACCCTTTTATTAAATTGCTTTCGGACCAGCCCAATACTAACTAGCCCAACTATCCTAACCCATAACGCAGTACCCAAACCCAACTACCCATACCCGTCAAAATTAAACCCGCCCGCCTAAACTCTAATCCTGGCCGTTGATCTCAGAAGATCAACAACCCTAAACCTTCAACCCCCTTTTAATTAACCAAACACCCCTAAACCCTATATCATTTCACCCACCCGCCGCCTTTGGATCCTCTACTCCACTCTTCTCTCTCACCCCCTTCAACTCTAGCCCCGACGTCACACATTCCCTCTTGATTCATGGGATTTTCCTTTGATTCCATGCCTTATTTGGCTTCATCTCTTTACAGGTTATACGATTCTTATGTTACTTGATGTGAATCTCAAGAGACTCGAACCAAATCTGGTTCAAAGTCTCTCATGTCCCGGATATTTCGTCTACGTTCACTCCGATATCTGTGAGTACAAATATTTTCGTATTTTAGGGTCTCAAATCTCTGGTTCATACCAGATTTGGTTCACTTCTGTTTATTTTTTCTATGAACCTGGCTATTTCCTGGATAAATCTTCTTAGATCTTATTAGATCTGAAATTAGAATTTCGATATTTCTGTTTCTTACTACTTTTATTATTTTTTGACCAATTTTTAGGGTTTTGGTTCTAACGGATTTTTGCAAGAAAATGTTTTAACATTTAAATTTTTCATCTCTAGTTTGTTTATTTATTGTTTGACTAATTTTTACTTGATTTAATTAGTTCCATCTATATGTCTTTGTATTTCTAGGGTTTCGATTATTTGACTATTTACCCTACTGTTTCTGGCCGTCTACCTTTAACTCTTTCAATTAGGTGTTAATTGATTTTACTTAGCTAATTTGGGTTTTGGAATCAGCCTTCTTTACTACCAGTATTTCCTTTTTAAGATTTTACATGTTCTTACCTTATTTATGTGATTTATTACTCGTACTACTTTCCTTAACTCCCTTACTGGCATGATTTTTATGCTTTGATTATGGAGCTGACTCCTAATTGATTTTTGGACTTATCTCTTACCTTATTTAACCTATTACTTAACTACTGATTGATTCCATATAATGCTTTCCCTAAATTAAGTGGTACTAGCCTGATTTTATGTTGTTTTGTCCTGTTAACGGATTGGAGCCGACTTCTAATTGATTCTGGAACTATTTATTTACCTTATTTGATCAGTACTTGACTACTGATTGATTCCATATAATTCTTTCCCTAAATTAAAGTGGTATTAGCCTGATTTTATGCTATTTTGTTCTCTTAGTTGACTGAAGTCTACTCTAATTGATTCTGAAGTTATTCTCATGCCTTATTTGTGTATGATTGATTCATTACCTTATTTTGTCTATCTCATTGAGTCTATTTAAACCCCTTCATCATTCCATTTAGAGGACATTTGAATCCTGTTATTCTCACCAAAACCTAAGTTCTCTTTGTTGTCTCTTATTCTGATTTCTGTACTAAGTGGTTATTATTTGGCTGGCTGAAAGCCAAGGCCAAATTACTCTGACATTTAACTGTTATTGCACCTTACTTGCTTTCTTCTCAACTGGTATGCTCTAACCTTAGCAATTTCATTCGCTATGTTTTGTTTGACTAACTTGTTTTAATTCCTAGCATGATTCTGTCCTTTATATGACTATATGATTTCATTTGGTAATATTGTTAACTTAAGACACAGTTATTTCAAATAGCATGAATACTCCCATACGTTATTGTAATGTTTAGTTTGTTTCATTAACCTGTTCTGAACTTGATAAAGTACTAAAAACATGTAATCATATGTTATAAGTCCAGTCTGTTTCTGTCTCTGTGTTCAAACCATGACTGCTTTAATATTTAACCTAATCACATGCCAATCTGCTTGAACTATGTGTTCAACATGGATTTTGTTTGTTTCTTGGGGCAGTTATGTTTACAATCTTGTAATCTGAATCTGTTTGCTTCTGAAAATTACGCTATTTCTAAAACCTGCCCCCTCCCTTTACCCTTTATGCAATGGTTTTCCAAACTCCTACTATTAGTTATTTAGGTTCCTACCACCCCCAATGTGAGCACTGCCTAGGGTCCTTGAGACTCCTTTGAACTCTGACACATTTGGGCTGGTTTTTCCAATCTTTTATGAGTTACCTTCTAAATGTGGTTCTGGTGTGAGCATTGCGCTGGGTCCCTGAGGCCCTTGCGAACTTTGACGCACTGGAAGCCTGACTTTTAATGTGCCTTGTGTGCAGATTCAGGTGTTAGGGCAGGGTGAGCTGTCTATTTGTTCCAGATATTCTCGGAGGTTTGCAAGGTAGTTGCATGCGTCCACAGTCCTGCTCTCTCTCCTGCTTACTATTATAGTATTTATTTTTGTTGAGTTGTACATTTTTAAATAGATGCTCATGACCAGTGACTCCGGGTTCTCGAGGGTTGTATTTAATGTTCAGTATAGATTTAACTATTTTATAAATGTTTAAAGGAACCTTTATG
>MDKI01160937.1:0-13145 GCA_005239505.1 Nicotiana paniculata | reverse complement strand
AAACAAAGATTATATAATTCATTCGTCAATGAAATGATGATCATGTTAACTGAAATAGTGAGTCAAAAAATTTAATCATTGTAGACTAGAAATTTAGGATTTGTTATCAAATGTATGCATATACAGATATGGAAAAAAATTTAAGGTTTACACATTTTTGACTGGACAAATTGAGAAATGAAATAATTTAGCCATGCTATCTAAATTAAATTTATGTTTTGGTAGGTTTTTAAGTTAAGTTTGGTGTAATTTTGAATTCTGAAATCTTATTGTAAAACAATATAGAAAGTTATTTATAAGTTTCCCATATTTCATAATTGTTGGATTCTTTCTAACTCTGTCATGTCCCCTGGGAACAACTATAAAACCCCCTCTTTGTTCCTTTGTTTTCATCTCACAATTGCATTTTAAACTTCCTCTCTGTACATTTCTTCCATTTTGGAGATCATATGTCATCTTCTTTTTTAAGTTTTTTATCTCATAAATGGTTCAAAACTGCGCCTACAAATTATCGCAAAAATTGCCTCAATCCTATAACCTTCATCAAAACCCAACTTTTTTTAACCCCGACAACGCCTTCAAGTTTAGGTATGAGATTGCCAAAGAAAATATTGAAATGGAATTGCTCTAGATCACTGATAGTTAGTGGCGCAGTCAGTGGCATGTCCCCTCTAGGATTAGGCTTAGGAGTTACCTTCGACTGTAGGCATTTCAAGCATGCCGCAACTTCTTTAGCCAATGAGTTTACTACTATATTAAGCGCCTTCACAATCATATCAGTCAAAATTGAAAAATGTGTATTTTCTAATCATAGCCTCGTATGGTTAGAAAATCATGCACGTCTTATAAATTTGATGGATAAAATTGTGAACGTACCTAATATAGTGGTAAACGAGTTGGTTAAAGAAACGGCGACATGCTTGAAATGGCTACAACCAAAGGTACCCCTATCCTAAATCATGGCAAGGGGCATGCCACTTAATGTGTCTCTAACTGATGGTGATTACACCCTAGCTTTAAATATGTTCGTTTCTCTGCAATTTTTTTGGTTTGTGTAGATACATATTTGAAGAAAAAAGATTCTAAGATCTATGTTATAAAGAACTAGCTTGAATTGTAAATAAAGTATTAATGCTTCTGATTTTTGTACGTGGCCAAAACAGATAAACATTTGTTTTCTCTTTACTTCTTTTTTTACCTTTGCACCATGATATATCTCCACTAATTACGTTGGCATTGCACGCAAATCATCATCGGTCCTAAACTAAAAAAACCAAAAGAAAGAGTAGAAGGGAATTGTGTTAAATTTATTGTTTGTGTACAGATTGTTCCTAATTATACCAATGTTATAATGTACACATAATATGTACTCCTAAAAAGAGCGAAATTAATATGGAATATTCATATAACCAACTAATTTGGAATTGAGCATTAATGGATTAATTTCATGATTTTTATCTATAAACCATCACTAAGATGCCCGTTTAAGATTATTTTCTTGCCACTAAAAGCTTAAAGGCCGTTGTTTATGGATCCATTTTGTCTTATTATTTATCATGTTATCACCTGAGGAGTGAGGACCAAAGCTTATCTATATATTGAAGAAGACACTGTGAAGAATACAACAGTTAGTCAAAACTAAACCAATTCATTGAGCTTTAAAATAATGAAAATATTTATTTCCACGAGTATTCAAATGTAAGAATGGGAAATCATTATTTTAATTCATATGGTAGGGCTCCAGGCAAAACCTTGGTCACCTCAAGACAAATTTAATTTTAAAAAAAGGAAAATTAATGTCCAGCATCAAACACCAATACATGTGATAGTATTACTACATGTTCAGACGGCCTTATTAGGAATTCTTTATTTGATACATAGGTATTTACGATTTTTTACCATGTCCCTAATTGATGATTATCATAAAGATTATGTTTTCAACAGAAAAATTTGTTACCAGTTACTTAATAAGTGATTTTATTGTGTAAACATATTTTACACCATTAGTTCATGTTACTTAAATAAAGTTCTCTGAGATTTTATAGTAAAAATAATCAAATGAAGAAAGGAATACTTAAATGTCTGTTATTCACATACAAGTAATTGGGTGATCAAGACTAATATGTGACCAAACGATGAAATGGCAATTACTACATTTAGTTTCCCAAATAAAAATAGGACAAAATACGTAGTTTACTGATGATAGGCTACAATTATATGTTTTAGTCGCTTATTACACTCTAATTTACCGCACTTTAATTGAGTTTGAGCTTTAATCGCTAGTGTTTTGCACTAATTGTATATTTTATCCCTTGTAGGAGTGATTTCAAGTTATGTAGATGTTATGGAATGAATTCAAGTGATTTGGAGCTTTGAAGTCTGAGTAAAATCCCAAGGAATACTGGCTAAAGTGCGCGGTCAATGCGCGGCCGCACATGTTCTGTCCGGAAAAGTTGTCCCTTTTTGCGTAGGAGAAGGTATAATTATTTGGGCCCGACCCTACTTGGTATATATATATGGAAAAAGGGTATTTTGAGGAATTTTTAATCTCCAACCCTTAGTATTTTTAATTGTTAATTTACTGCTTCAGTTTCATAGTTAATTAGTTACATATAAGAATATTAATCTTTATAACTTAGAAATTTATTCGAGCTTGTCTTCTTAGCGATATTGAACAATTATGGCGAAACGTTAGTTCTCTGTGGGATTCGACTCCAGACTCTTAGACCGGATTGTATTTGCAGCGACCGCTCTTTTTTGTAAGGCATAGTTGGGTGTGATCAAATTTTGGCGCCGTTGCCGGGGAACTAACGGTGTAGTTGTAGATGTACATATTTCTAGGTTGCGAATTTGAACTTTTATTTTTGTTTTCTTGTATATGATTATTTTTTTATTTTTTTTTATTTTTGACTTGAGAGACATGGCATCTTGGAATTATGAGAGATTTGATGTTGGTAATTCTACTTTTGATCCTCCTTATGCATATTGTAGAGGAAACCACCCATTGCAAAATTATCAAAATATTCCCAAGAGCGAGTTATGTGTACCACTCAATCTTATGTGTGGAATGTGTTTGATATATGCGGTGAAGATGGTCACTTTCATGGTTCTGCGTATATTTCTTATCCTCCCTAATCTCTTGCTACGATGGTTCTACTTTTTCTAGTGAAGTAAATAGGAACAAAGAACCCAGAGAAACTGACCTGATGGAGATCAAAGATATGTTAAAGTGCCTTCTGGAACAAAATAATAAGAAAAAACTGCAGATAGAAAGGCAAGAGGCAACAATTCGCAACTTAGAGGCTCAAGTGAGTCAAGTGGTTGAAGCTTTTAATGCTCAGCAAGGAAATTTTGTGGATAGTAGCCAAAAGGAGCATGTATTAGATGCAGTAATCGAGGTGCTAACAGAGGAGGTCACAGTAGAACTCCAACAATCAATCGAACTAGATTTTGAGGATGTCGATGTTGTAGAAGAGATACTAGAGTCAACCAAGGACATTGATGATACATATTTAGCTGACTCTTGTGTCATGGGTGTTGAGGAAGTAGACAGTCTCAATATTCACGTAGTTGAGCGCATTGGTCCAAGCTCCAAGCACTTTTGCACATTGTATTTAAATGATGATATAAAAATAGAGTAATCCGAGCCACTTGAGGAGTCAAGGAATGAGGAATAAGGTGCCTACATTCTGGAATTCTTCTTTCCAGAAAGTTAGAATTAAACACCTCATCTAAAGGCCAAGAAGTGCAGAATACTACATAGTTTCCTTGGGCCAGTTAGATTTGTTCCACCACCCCAGGAGCATAATCATAAGATTGAATCAAAACTTGGGGTTCAATTCATAAGCTCGAGGTGGAGGCAAAAAGTAGTTCATGTCGTGCCGCGACGTTAAATCAAGCCCTTGTTGGGAGGCAACCCAACATTACTTTTTTATTATTATTATTTATCTTTTTATTATTATTGTTGTCACGATCCGAATTTCCCACCGTCGGGACCGTGATGGCGCCTAACATTGAACCCGCTAGGCAAGCCAACGTTACTGATTAACTACCTTATCCCTTTATTTTTAATAATTTTAAAAGACTTTATAATAAAATCACAGAATATAAAATACGAGATAACATGATTCAACAGTTTGATATAATACTAATACAAAATCCAGAACCAAAGTACTCTTAAAATAAGTGTCACAATCTCACAGACTGTCTATGAATACTACAAATAAGAGTCTAAACAAAATATAAGTACACATCTGTCTCAAAAGTAAATAAGAACATAATAGAAATGAAATAGGAGGGGACGCCAAGGCCTGTAGACGTCTGCAGAACTACCTCGGAGTCTCCGCTGGACCGAAGGAAGCAACCCTGATCTAAGGTCCGAAGAGTCCAGTACCGGGATCTGCACAAAAGTGTATAGTGTGGCATCGGTACAACCGACCCCATGTACTAATTAAGTGTCGAGCCTAACCTCGGCGAAGTAGTGACGAGGCTAGGACACGATAACCAACTAAACCTGTGTAGTTTAATCACATACGGAGAAAATAATAACAACATGAATTAAGCAGCTAAATACAAGGAAAGAGGGAACATGCTGAGGGGAGGAAATATCAGCTAATGGAGATAAGAAGTAAAGCAACAAATTAGATATCAATTTAAACAACAGAAATAACAGCACAAAAACAAGTGCACGACATCACCCTTCGTGCTTTTACTCTCATCCTCACCAAATAATAAATAGAATGCACGACATCAACCTTCGTTCTTTTACTCTCATCCTCACAATAAATCAATAGAAACGTCACGACATCATCCTTCGTGCTTTTAATATCATAATACGGCACAGAATCACCCTTCGTGCTTTTACGCTCAACCTCACAATAAATCAAATGAATAACGTAATAATTCTTAACTTGAACTAATACTCAACAATTCTCAATACCAAGAAATACCACCAACATGGATACTTATCAAATTAAACTCAAGTAATGCTTAATGGAAAATCACATAAATCACAATATTCGACTCACGACATGCTTGTCACCAACGTATAGATACTCGTCACTACACCTATACGGTGCACCTTATACTAACACGTAGCAAATAAGACACGATACATATTCCCTTAAGCTAAGGTTAAGACAAACACTTACCTCGAATTCCACGACCAAACTCAAGCCTCAATTACCCCTTTCCCTTTGGAATTCACATACGATTCAATTGTATCTAAACATAATTATCTTAAATATCAACAAGTGCTAAATAATTCAACCCCAATGCTTAAATGATAGGTTTTCTATCATTCTTCCTTAAAAGTGAAAAATCGACCCCGAGGGCACTTGGTCAAAACACGAGGTTTGGACCAAAAATCGATTACCCATACACCCACGAGCCCGAATGTGTAATTAGTTTCGGAATCCACCCCAAAATGAGGTCTAAATTCCAATTATACAAAAATCCCTAACTCTACCCAAATCCCCAATTTCTACCATTAAAACCTTAGATTTTATTATAAAAGTTGATGAAAAATATTAGAGAGTTGAAAGAAATTAGTGAATGGACACTTACTTATGATTTAGGAAGAAAATCTCTTGAGAAAAATCGCCCTAAGTCTTCTATATTTGTGAAGATTTGAAAAAAAAAATGGCTGAAGACCTAACTTAAAACACACTGCCGAAAATCAAAAAATTGGTCGCACCTGCGGAAATGGGAAAGGCCACTAAGGGCCGCACCTGCGGAGGTTTATCTGCTTCTGCGGAACCGCTTCTACGGGAACTTGTCAAACCTGTGGAAAGAGGGCAGGCTATGCTGGACCGCACTTGTGGCTGAAGTTCCGCACCTATGAACTCGCACTTGCGACCCTAGGCTCGCAGGTGCGGGCACACTAGAACTGGTGCACCAGCAGTGATTTCCTAAGTCTAAACACCCCGAAACCAATCCGAAACTCATCCGAGCCCTCGGGGCTCCAAACCAAACATGCACACAAACTCAAAAACATCCTACATACTTACTCGTGCGATCAAATCGCCAAAATAACATCTTAAACAACTAATTTAGCATAAAAATCAAAGGAAAATCTCAAGAACTTTCAAAGTTTCAAATTTCACAACTACGGGTCTGAATCACGTCAAATGACCTCCGTTTCTTACCAAATTTCACAAGCATAACTCAAGGACACACAAATGAGGATCATCATACTTGTTTAACCAAAGAATTAGACCCTTTGACTAAAGCTTAGTTTTAAGATGAATATGGGTTACTCATAATCAAAGAAACGAAGAAAAATATTGCAAAAATATAGAAAATAGAAGTCAATTATATTCGAGAATTAGATGCCTTTACAAGCTGTATTCCCCTCCCTTATATAGGAGATTCTTATAACGTACAACTCTTGCTATGGCTGCTCATTAATGACTAATTATGACATTAATGAGGCGTTACAAAGGATAACAGTAATTGGGGTACGGTTGCATAACGTTCGAGTAATTAATTGTGGGTCTTTGAATCTGCCCATAGCTTTGTATTCATTCTGACCATACCTCTCTCCTGTTTTGATCAAGTTGAGTTTCCCGTGGATGATAAGCTCGAGGGTTTACTAAACCGTGCCTCTTTGTGTCGTACCTCTTCAAATAATCACATCCAACTGTCGTGTTTTCCTGTGTCCACATGACTGGCTGAGTTGTCAAAAGTTGGATTACGTATGAAACCCTTTTTTACCAATACAATACTGTCGATCTTGAATACGATCAAATAATAAAGAGCGAGCAACTCTATAAGCTAGAATAATGGTCGGGCCCAGAAACATCCAATCTCATGAACCGATTGGCTAAAGCCTGAACATCCAAAGCAAGCAGTCTCTCCCAGACCGGAATATATGCAAGACTACCCATAATTCCTGAACAATCTGAGCTGCTTTCCTATGTTCAAGTACAATGCCATTCTCTCCAGTCGCAGGTTAGGTTGTTGAAATTTACCTCATTCATGTCCAGTTCTATTATTGAATGAAATAGTTGAACAACAATTGTATTGTCTTTGTTCGTTACTTCCGTGACTGCTGCGAGGTTAGCTAGTGCATCTGCTTCTGCATTTTCCTTTCTAGATATTTGCATTACCTTCCATGTTTTGAATTGTCTCACAAGCTCTTGTGCTTTTTTGAGATACTGTTGCATTCTAGTCTCTCGAGAGATGTAAGTCCCATGTATCTGATTTACTACCAGGTGGGAGTCACTGTTGATCACAATTTGCTCGATGGAGAGCTCTTGTGCGAGTTCAAGCCCTACAATAACATCTTCGTACTCTGCTTCATTGTTAGTTATATGATAACACTTGATAGCTTGCCGTGTCTTTTCACCCGTGGGTGATATTAAGACTATGCCTAAGCTGGCACCTTTTATATTTGAAGAACCATCGGTGAACAAGGTCCATAGGCCTGGATTAGCACCGTTAAAGAGTTGTAACTCTTTTTCTACTTTAGGTACAATGTTATTACTTAAGTCAACAACAAAATCAGCTAGAATTTGAGACTTAATTTCACTCCTAGGCTGATAGATTATTTCATGCTCACTTAATTGTATGACCCACTTGGCTAATCTTCCCGACAATTCCTGTTTATGTAGAATATTTCTTAAAGGATATGAGGTCACAACGGTGATTGGGTGGCATTGAAAATATGGTCGTAATTTTCTAGATGCCATTATTAAAGCTAAGGCTAACTTTTCCAGATGTGGATATCTAGTCTCAGCATCTAGCAAAGTTTTACTTACATAATAGATAGGTGATTGTTTACCTTTTTCTTCTCTTACAAATACTGCACTTACAGCAATTTCTGAGACAGCTAGGTAGATGTACAATCTCTCCCCTTCTTTTGGCTTTAAAAGCAGCGATGGTTTCGAATGATAAATCTTCAGATTCTTGAGGGGTTGCTGACATTCTTCAGTCCATTCGAACTGATTCTACTTTTTGAGAACTGAGAAGAATTTAAAACTTTTTTCGGAAGATTTAGAAATAAACCTACCCAAAGCTGCTATTCTCCCTGTCAGTCTTTGAACTTCCTTTTTATTTGTTAAAATATCAGGTATTTCCTCTATAGCTTTAATTTGAGCGGGATTTACCTCTATTCCTCTGTTTGACACAAGGAAACCCAAAAATTTACCTGATTGCACTCCAAAAGCGCATTTCTCTGGATTTAACTTCATATTATACCTGCGTAGAATATCAAAAGCAGTAGAGAGATGCTGGAAATGGTCTTGTGCTTGTGTTGATTTTACCAACATATCATCAATATAGACTTCCATCGTCTTTCCAAGATGTTCTGGGAACATTTTAGTCACTATCCTTTGATAGGTGGCTCCAACGTTTTTTAAGCCAAAAGGCATAACTTTATGAAGGAAAATCTTAAGTCCCCCTGTTTGTAATGAAGGAAGTTTTTTCCTCATCTGAGGGATTCATTTTAATCTGATTATAACTAGAATATGCATCTAAGAAGCTCAATAATTGATGACCTGTTGTGGCATCAATCATTTGATCTATATGTGGCAATGGGAATGAATCTTTGGGGCATGCTTTATTTAAGTTAGTATAATCTACGCATACTATCCACTTGCCATTCTTTTTAAGTACTACCACGGTGTTTTCTAGCCAGTTAGGATACATTACCTCTCGTATCGAACCAATCTTCAAGATTTTCTGTACCTCTTCGTCGCTCACTTGGTTCTTGAATGGTCCTTGCTTTATTTTCTTCTACTTAATAGGTACGAAGGATAGATCTTCATTTAGTGTATGAGTCATCACTTCTAGTGGGATGCCTGTCATATCTGAGTGGGACCACGCAAAGCAGTTTGCGTTAGCCTTTAAATAATCAATTAACTTACCTCTTCGAGCGGGGCCTAGCCTCGTGCCTATATACACTTTCTGCTCATGATTTTGTTCAGATAATGGAACAGATATGAGCTCCTCCGTAGTTGTTTTGATGTGATCATGTTCCTCCGGTTCACGAATGACGTCCGGTCTGGAATCTGTATGTGTGTGGTGTAGTACACCTTCCGTGGTAACTTGATTCTCCTTCTCGTAAGTATTTTCTTTGCACCTATTTCAGCAGTAATACCTTCCGTACCTATTTGGGTAGTAATTTCTTCCATGCCTGTTTGGGCTGCGTTACCTGATTGGAAGATTCCCTTATCTCGTAATTCTTCCACCTCTATTTTCTTGTTGTAGTGTACCACAGAGTTTATATTTCTTGCGGTTTGTTGATCTCCTTTGATTTGTTGAATCCCGCATTCAGAGGGGGATTTAATTAGCTGATGCAACGTGGAGGGTATCGCTTTCATGTCGTAGATCCATGGCCTTCCAATGATCACGTTATAAGCCATGTCAGTATCGATGACTTGGAACCTGGCACTTTTGATCACCCCCTCAGCATAAGTGCTAAGCTCAATTTCTCCTTTTGTTATAACCATAGAGTTATCAAACCCTGATATGGCTCGTGCTTTTGGGATTACTTGATTCCCCAGTAGCATTTCTTCCACGACTCTTAGCAAAATGATATTGACTGAACTGCCTGGATCAATCAACACTCTTTTTACGTTAGTGTCATGAATATGTAAAGATATTACCAGAGCATCGTTGTGCGGAAGCATTAATCCGCTGATATCTACATCATCGAAGGTTATATCGTCATCTTCCATATTTTCACGAGCCCGTTTCCCATGTGTAATTGTGAACTTTGTGGTCGTTTTGCAAATCACTCCGTTTACTTCTTCACCCCCGTGTATCACGTTGACGGTTCGTTTTGGAGAACGAGGCTTTGGGGGCTGCTGCCTGTTCCTCATATATGCATGTTTAACTTTATCACTAAACAAATATGTTAAATAGCCATGTTATAAAAAAATTTCTACTTCACCTTGTAAAAATCAGCAATCCGCAGATTTGTGCCCATGATTGTTGTGAAATTCACACCAGTGATCTGGGTTTCTTCTACTTGGATTTGACCGCATCTCTTTGGGCCACTTAACCTTGTCTCCCATGTTCCTCAATATTGAGACAAGTTCAGTAGTACTTACATTAAAGGTATGATCCCCAATTTGAGTACTACCTCTAGGTCGTTCATCTCGATCTTTTCTAGATCTAGACGAGGATGAGACTACGTCTCTCCTTTGTGGTCTATAGTCCGACCTAGTGTTTTTGAACCTGGGGCGGATATTGCGTCCCGAGGGTCCTAAGTAAGGATCGTACCTATTTTTACCTGATCTTCTGTCTGATTCAGGACGTATGGATCTGGAATGATCTTCATCTCTCGAACGAGCAATGATATCTTCTTCTATTCTGTGTTTAGTATTGTACCTGTTATATACATTGTTCCATGTTGTAGCGGGGAATTCTCTTAGACTTTCCTTAAGTCGTCTCGTGGATTCTGAGCTTTTATCGTTTAGGTTGCTTGCAAATGCCATGGCTTCCCAATTATCAGGCACCCGGGGTAACTGCATTCTTTCTCGTTGAAACCTGTCTACAAACTTACGGAGTAGTTCCCTGTCTCATTGTTTTATTTTGAATATGTCTTCCATTCTCTTCTCAACTTTTTGTGCACCAGAGTGTGCTTTTATAAACGAATCTGCAAGCTCAACAAAAGAGTCAATAAAATTTTCAAGGAGAGGAGAATACCAGGTTAGGGCCCCATTGGTAAGTGTTTCCCCAAATTTTTTGACAAGGACAGATTCAATCTCTTTTTTCGTTAAGTCGTTGCCTTTTACCCCAGTAGTGAAAGTAGTCACATGATCGCGTGGGTCAGTTATTCCATCATATTTGGGAACGTCAGGCATTTTAAACTCTTGGGTATAGGCAAGGGTGCCGCACTTGGCTTCCAAGATTGTTGACAATATCTATCAACATCAATGCCTTTATGTGATTGTCAACCTTGATTCCACTCCTTTGCTGGTTGTTGTCGTTGGAGTTTGACATAGTTCATAGGATATCACTTGAAAAGCAAACAAAGATTATCAGATTTTCGGTAACAGAACAAATTTGTTTAACCAAAGAATTAGACCCTTTGACTAAAGCTTATTTTTAAGATGAATACGGGTTACTGATAATCAATGAAATGGAGAAAAATGGATAATAGATAATATTGCAGAAATATAGAAAATAGAAGTCAATTATATTCGAGAATTAGATGCCCTTACAAGCTGTATTCCCCTCCCTTATATAGGAGATTCTCATAACGTACAACTCTTGCTATGGCTGCTTACTGATGACTAATGACATTAATGAGTCGTTACAAAGGATAACAGTAATTGGGGTACGGATACATAACGTTCAAGTAATCAATTGTGGGTCTTTGAATCTACCCGTAGCTTTGTCTAGATTCATTCTAACCGTGCCTCTCTCCTGTTTTGATCAAGTTGAGTTTCTTGTGGATGATAAGCTCGAGGGTTTACTGAACCGTGACTCTTTGTGTCGTACCTCTTCAAAGAATCACATACAGTTGTCGTATTTTCCTGTGTCCACGTGACTGGCTGAGTTGTCAAAAGTTGCCTTACGTGTGAAACTCTTTTTTACCAATACAATTCTGCCGATCTCGAATACGATCAAATAATGAAGAGAGAGCAACTCTATAAGCTAGAACATGGTCGGGCTCAGAAACATCCAATCTCATGAACTGATTGGCTAAAGCCTGAACATCCAAAGCAAGCAGTCTCTCCCAGACCGGAATATATGCAAGACTACCCACACTGATTGACTTCCTACTCAAAGCATAGGCCACCACATTGGCCTTCCACGGATGTTATAAGATGGTGATGTCATAGTCTTTCAACAGATCCAACCATATCCTCTATGTTTCTAGCTAATTCTATGTTCCGAGATCGTGAAAACCTCCTTCTATCTCACCTTGATTTGCATGCGCAGCCCGGGCATGTAGCCGGGAAGCCTTTATGTGAAAAACTGATAAAAATGGGACTTGGGCGTATGTCCGGAATCGAATTCCGATGTCCCAAGTCCGAGAAATGAATTTTTAAAGAAAATTATTTTCTGAAAAATATAGAGGTTTTTCGAAATGAAATTTGAGCTGAAACCTATGGTATCAGGCCCGTATCTTGGTTCCAGAGCCCGGAACAGGTTCAGTATGTTTTATATGTGTTATTTGTGAAATTTGGAACTAAATAGACTTAGTTTGACGTGATTAGAACCTTAAATGTAAAAGTGGATGTTTAAAGAAGCTTTGATAAATTTCATTGATTTTGGGGTTTAATCTTATGTTTATGATGTTATTTTGATGATTTGATTACTCGAATAGGTGCGTAGGATGTTTTTGAGGTTGTGTGCATATTGAGTTTTGATCCCTGAGGGCACGGGTGAGTTTCGGGTAGGTATCGGGGTGTGAAAACATAGAAAAATCTAGTGTTTAATACATATTCTTGTGTCCAGGTATTTTACCCTATGCGAACGCACTCAAGGGAGTGCGAATGCATAGGGTTATAGAGGTCTGGGGGGTTTGGGTAGGAAGTACTCTGTGCGAACGCACCATGTCAAGTGCAAACGCGGAGGGCTATGTAGAACGCAGGGGTTGGGGTGTGAACACACAGTGAAAGAGGGGACCTGGGGGGCTGGGTAGTAATTACCCTGTACGAACGCGGCAGTTAGCACGCGAACGCATAGGCATCCCCTGTTAACCCTGTGCGAACGCAGAGTTTTGGCCGCGAACGCACTGTGTATTTTCGCCCAATGATTTTAAGTGTCAAAAATAGATATCATTACGGGATTAAACCCATTTTTCTTAAACTTCTTCTGCTTCACTCCTCTTGGGAGATACTTGGGAGAGTTCTTCACCATAATATCTTAGGTAAATAATCTTTAACTCGTTTCCATCCATTTCTCATTAACATCTATTAGATTTTAGGCCTAAAAACATGAAATCAAAGGTAGAAATTGAGATTTTTGGGTAGAGTTAGGGCTTTATGAATTTTTGGGAATTTGACCTTGTTTTGGGGTCGGATTTCAAAAAAAATTATATATTCGGGCTCGTGGGTGAATGGGTGATTGGGTTTTGGTCTGAACCTCGTGTTTTGACCAAGCGGGCCCGGGGTCGAATTTTTGAATTTTAGGAAAAATGTTGGGAATTCTATAATTAAGCATTGGAATTGAATTGTTTAGCATTT
>ML336949.1:0-44628 GCA_005239505.1 Nicotiana paniculata | reverse complement strand
TTTGTATATTATTCTGTGCATTGCATTTGATGTCTAGAACTTGCCCCGTGTGTGTGCAAAGCGAAATAGAAGTTTTGTTCAGTCTTGGAAGTGATATAGGCATTTCTTTGTTGAGCCACTTATATATATTTTTACCCACCTAATTATTATGTATCGTCGTTAACCCCGTTGAGCCTATAATCCTATTTCTTTGGCAACCACATTACGAGCCATATCCCTGTGTTTGAATCAATCATCTATTTGAACCTTGTCACCTCTCGTAAGCACAGAAAATTTGATGAAACATGGAAAAGTTAAAGTGTCGGGTGGCAGGTTGGTTTTTGAGGGGAATAATTGAAATACGGAGAAAGGTGCACTGTTTGAAAAAGTAAGAGTCACTTGAGAAAAAAAAAGAGAAAAAGAAAAAAATATATAGTTGTATTGTTGTGAAAGAAGAATTTATGTAGTGACTCTTAATGTAATTGTGCTTAAAGAAGTATAGGGTATTAACATTGATGTGAAGGTGGAGTTGGTTTAATATAAGTGTGAGGTTGAAAAGCGAAAGTATGTGTATTAATGTGCTTAGAGAGGTGTAGTCACTCTTATATATAAATGTATCCTACCCGTCCCGCAGCCTACATTACAACCAAATAAAGCCCTACTTGATCCTGGACTGAATGAGCTCGATTAGTAGAGTAGTACACTACGGGCAAGCCTATGGTACATCTTTTGTGGCATATGAATATTATTTATGAGAGCGAGTGAATTCTTTCTATCTTAAGTTCCTATGTTGTTAAATTTCATTGTGTGTGGAACAAACTCTTCGATTTGGTGAGGGCACATGATTCAGGAAGGAAAGGTAATGTTGTTGACCTATTTGTTAGAGTAGTGAGTGGATTGTGAATAAAGCATGGTATTTGTGAGTCGATTATTGAGGCGAGGATGTCACACCTTTGTGCGTGAACTGTTTTAAATATTCTTGGTATAATGTGTTAAGAGATTTGCTTAATAAGTTGTGTACATGAGTGTAGTGTGATTGCTCGAGGACGAGCAAATGTTTAAGTGTGGGCTATTGATGCGAGGCTAGAATTCATGGTTTAATATGTTATATGCCCTACATTTTATGTGCGTTAACGATAAAAATACACTTTTTATGTGCATAATAGAGTCTATTTTATGTGTAGGTGAATTGGAGATGGAAACCGAGCTAAATGGATGCAAATACATCGAAAATACGCTCAAGAGGCGAGGAGGAGTGCACCGGGCTATAGCCGGGCGCCAGAGCCCAAACGCCTGACCCTGCCTGGCGTTAGCCAGGCGTTAGAGCTGAAACGCCAGCCTTAGCCTGGCGTTAGCCAGGCGCCAGGGCCCAAACGCCAGGTCCCAGGTTCGGTCAATTCCGAGTTTTGATGAGTTTAAGTGTTTCCCGGTTGGAATAGAAGTCTCCACGTTTTGGGTTTGTCCTAAACATATAAATAGACCCCTAAAACACAACTTGAGGGGGATTTTTTGAAGGATCGGAATACATACGAAGGATTCGAAGAGAGGAAATCATCAAAGTAAAGGAAAACTTGTGGATTACTACTCAGAAAAGCAAAAACATTGATTTTTATCTCCTTAGTTCATTACTCTGTAATTCAATTATGCAAGTTATTTTAGATTTGATATTTATGAATATGAGTAGCTAATTTTCGTAATCTAGGGTTTTGGTGGAACCCGTTGGGGGACAAACTTATGGTGGTATTAATATAGTTTTGATTGGTTGTTTAATCTATATTTGTTCAACTCCGTTCTTGTTGTAGTTAATTGAATGGCCATCAATTAGCTGTGCCTATTTATTATGTATCTACTTGAGAGAGAGTGCATATTTAGGTAGTTGTTTGAACAACATCACTCCCGGAGTATAGACGAAAGTCATAACCGAGGGTTTAGAGGTTAGATTAGAGATAACGATACCTCGGGTGCAATCTAAAGTGAACTGTAATTCAATCTAGCTAGCGTAACTTGAGAGAGTGCGTCTAGTAAATTATCATAATTACTTGAGAGAGATTTATGGTTGATAGAGTGTTCATGATTGATAGAGACAGCTAATCAAACTATAAGAAGTATCCGAGAAGTAAGTTCACCAAGGGGGGAAACCATAACCTTAGACCTTTATCATCATTATTTACAACACTTTTGTAGTAATTTCTAGTTATTATTATTGTCAGTAGAATTAGTAAAACATCATCAATTTATATTAAAAAGTCTTGAGAGAATTGATTGAGTAAAAGATGCGTACTCTAAAGACTTGATTGATACGTAAATTCCCTGTGGGATCGACTCTGGGCTTAATACCCCAGATTAAATCTGCAACGCCCGTTTAGTCTTTTATTAGACATAGTTGAGCGTTATCACGAGACAACTCTGAAAATCTGGCCTCATAATCTATCACTGACATTTGTCCCTGCTCCAGCTGCTCGAACTGATACCGCAACTCTTCCCTCTCAGAGGGTGGGATATACCTGTCTAGAAACATCTGAGTGAACTGCTCCCAAGTGATAGGAGGAGAATCTGCTGGCCTGCTGAGAATATAGGACTGCCACCATCTGCGAGCTCTGCCCTCTAACTGGAAAGTAGTGAAGTCCACTCCATGGGACTCTAGTATCCTCATGTTGTGCAGTTTGTCCCAGCACCTGTCAATGAAATCCTGGGCATTATCGCCTCGCTCACCCCCGAAGACTGGAGGGTGCAATCGAGTTCATCTGTCCAATAACTTCTGCGGATCGCCGTCCGCAGCTGGTCTGGGCTCAGGTGCTGCTGCTACAGGCTGGACCCCACCCATGGGCAGTGTCCCCGGGGTATGATGAAGTGTTGTTGTCTAGCCTGCAGCCTGGGCAGTAGGGGTCTGGGCTCCCCCTCCCGCCTGAGAAGCGGCAGGATCTGCTGGAAATAAATCAGCCTGGGACATAGTATCCATAAATCTCATCATACGGCCCATGAACTCCTGAAAGCCTGACGTCGTCATGAAGTCCACTAGAGCATGACCTGTTGGGGGCACCTCCCCCTGCTCCTCTATAGTAGGATCCCCTGGTGGTGCAACTGGAATAGCTCTGGCACGCCCCCTACCTCGGCTCCCCCGTCCCCTACCTCGGGTCGGTGCCCTCCCCCGGCCTCTGCCAGATATACGCATCCTCACCATCTATGAGAGAATAGAAGAATGAGATTTAGTAAACCATCAACTGCACGATATAATATGAATAAAGAGAGGTTTCCTAATACTCTATAGCCCCCCGAAGATAAATGCAGACGTGTCCATATCGATCCGCAGACTCTATTAGGTTTGCCCGTGACTTGTGAGACCTACGTGAACCTAGAGCTCTGATACCATGTTGTCACGACCCAAAATCCTAACCCAGGTCGTGATGGCACCCAACACCGGGGTCAGGCAAGCCAACAATTTAGTTACTAGTGCAATTTCCTGAATTGATAAAAACATCCCCACACTTACCAAATTTTATAGCTTAAGAAAGTTTAAGTGGAAATGGATAAATTAGCCAACTTAAATAAAGGTAGCCATAAGGATCATGAACCAAAATATACATTCCCAAAAACAAATATAAAGTCTATTATATTCCAGGAACTAGTGTCACAAGTCTACAGGCGAATAGTACAATATACAAAAGATGAAAAAAAAAATTCTACTGTCTGAAAGAAGTAGACAAAAATAAACAAAAGATAACTCCATAGTGCTGTCGAGAATCTCCAAGGGAAGCAGCTCACCGTGGATTCAGGTCCAGAATATACTCCCAGGGTCAAGCTCCGGTCGGATAACCAGATGCACCAACCTCAGAACCTGTACAATTAAGTACAAAAGCGTAGCATGAGTACATAAACAGATATGTACCCAGTGAGTATCCCGCCTAACCTCGAAGAAGTAGTGACGAGAGGTCGACGTGATACTTACTAGGGTTAGACAATGTGAAATGAATACATGCTAATCAGTAATAGTAGTAATGAATAGTAATAAGGAAATGAGCATCAAATAACAATCTCTAGTACCCTCACGCCATCCCTTTCCATGGCATACAAGCTAATTAACCTTCTTTATTTCTTGAAATCAACAATTACAATTACAGGTCTTCTCATAAATTACCAAACATATAACATGCTATGAACGTACGGTCGTCACGACGTGAAAAGTAAATGTGCACTGTCGAGGGTCGAACGGCCCGAACCATAGATGCATCTATCTGCCCCGCTCGCGAATCGAACATGCGACACGGTTAATATAATACTAAGACTACCCCGCTCGCGAATCATTCATGCAACTCGGGTTAATATAATACTAGGGCTGTCCCGCTTGCGAATCATTCATGTGACTCGGGTTCCCGTATAAATACATGATTAGCAGGAGATTCTAGATAATTTAGCAGGGAACATACTGACATGATGAGAATTTAATAATGTCAACTTCAAAGAATAACTTCTTAGTCCTCTACATATGATATTCGAGGATATTAGACTACTTAGACCATATGCAAGATCACAGATACAACACATAAAGCATGTTTGTGAGTCCTAAACTCCCCGACAAGGCATAATAGTAGCTACGCACGGACTCTCGTCACTTCGTGCGTGCGCAGCCCCTGCAAATATGGACAACAACCATTTATAATCACCTATGGGGAAAATTGCCTCTAACAAGGTTAGAAAGGAGACTCACCTCGCGTCGAACCTACTCCCCGGGTCAAGAATGCGCCCGAAACTCCGAACTCGTCACCCAGTGACTCGAAACTAATCAAACGTTACGTAAATATGTCAAATTATACTCAAAGCATGAAATTCTCCTATTATTTAGTCAAATTCATCATTCTTGAAGAAATTCCAAAATCCAACCCCGGGCCCGCATGCTCGGATGTCAAAAATTCTCGAAGGAAACACTTACCCATAACCTAAGGTTCATTAATATATGATTTTTGTATGATTTCATAGCCAATTCACCGGTAACTCTCTTAATACTCGAAAGCCCTAGGTTACTACCCAATTCCTTAATTTTTCACTAATTAGGTAGTTAAATTCAACTAGGAATTCATGCATTAACTAACTTTAGGGTAGAATTTACTTACCTCTCAGTGCATGGGTCGTGGGGATCTTTTCCAAGCTCTCAAAATCGTCTATGGTGGAAGAAAATGGAGTGAAAAATGGGGTAATCCCGCACTTAAAGACCTTACTACCTACAGGGGTTTCCGCACCTGCGATTCGATGACCGCACCTGCGAGCAATAGCTCACACCTGCGGAAAATGGGATAAGGGCCGGAGTCCGCACCTGTGGCTCCGCACCTGCGGGAAGGAGCCCGCACCTGCGAGAACTGGGCAACCCACCTGGGGGTCGCACCTGCGAGAACTGGGCAACCCACCTGGGGGTCGCACCTGTGAGGCCTGGACCGCAGGAGCAGTCTCGCACCTGTGGTCACACCAGATCAGGTGCACCAACAACTGCTTCCGCTGGTTTTTGGCCTCGTTTGGTGCCCGAGAGGAACCTGGGCCCACCCGAGCCCCCGTCCAAAATATACCAACAAGTCCCAAATCATAATTCGGACTCGCTCGAGCCTTCGGAACACCCTCAACAACACTAAAACTCAAAATCACACCTCAAAACCCCTAGAACCAAACTTAGGAACTTTAAGTTTTCTTGAATTCACTAACAATGCGTCAAACCGACCTATACTACTCGGAATGACACCAAATTTTGCATACAAGTCATAAATGAAATAAGAAAAATATTCCCGATCTCGGAATTCTGTTCGGACCTCGATAACACAAAAACACGTCCCAAACCACAATACGAACTTAAGGAACTCTTATTTCAATATTGGGAGCCGAAAATCTCCCGGTTCATCCGAAACCCATTCCGAACATACGCACAAGTCCGAAATCATCATACGAAGCTACCGGATCCGTCAAAACTCGATTCCGAGGTCATTTACTAAAAATGTTGACCGAAGTCAAACTTGGCCTTAAAGGACAACCTAAAGGAACCAAGTGTTCCAATATCGCTCTAAACACTTCTGAAACCCGGACCACCCGCCTCGCAAGTCATAAATCACAATTAGTCGCTATGGAAAGTTTCATTTAGGAGAACAAGGTCCAATAACGCAAAACGATCGGTCGGGTCGTTACAATTTTAATTTGTACCAAATATAAGCATGTCATTAACATACAAACATATTATCACACAATAATTATCAACCACTTTAGTACATACACATTTATCCACCTCCACTGACGAAAATCGTCTCTCAGTAAGACTTTTTCAAATTTCTCATACCATTGCTTAGAAGTTGTTTAAGGCTATAAAGATATTTAATTAATTTACAAACTTTATTTTTTTGTCCAGGAGTGACACAACCTTCAGGTTGAACCATATAAATTTATTCTTCTAAATCACCATTTAAAAAAAAGCTATTTTGACATCCATTTGACGGATAAAAAACTTACGGATTGAAGCTAAGGAATTAAAACTCTAATAGAAGAAATTCTAGTCACTGGTGCAAATGCATCAAAATAATCTATATTTTGTTTTCAAAAAAATTCTTTTGCTACAAATCGAGCTTTATATTTATCAAAAGACCCATCAAGATTAAATTTCTTTTTGAAAATTCATTTACAACCAATAGGCTTTGTACCATGAGGTAATTTTTTTTA
This sequence comes from Nicotiana paniculata, assembly GCA_005239505.1. Taxonomy (NCBI): domain Eukaryota; kingdom Viridiplantae; phylum Streptophyta; class Magnoliopsida; order Solanales; family Solanaceae; genus Nicotiana; species Nicotiana paniculata. The sequence continues at coordinate 37,962 of ML336949.1, read as the reverse complement.
AAATCCATGTTTTATTTTTTAAAATATAATCGATTTCAACTTTTATTGCCTCTTTCCAATAATTAGCTTCTGAAGAAGTTATAGCTTCAAAATAATTTGATGGTTCATTATCGACAAGAAAAATTTGAAAATCATTTCTATAAGAAAAAAATCTTTTCCTAGGCCTTTTACTCCTTCTCAGTTTCTCGTTAGAGGTGATTTCATTATTTGTTTCAACACAATGGATAAATATTCAAAGAACTCAATATTTTGTGTCTTCTCAATTATAGTATTGCAATCAAGCACATCACTGGTTAAAACAAGCAATCTATATGCAACACTATGTCCAGCATATTCAATAAACATATAATCAGGAGTTTTAGAACCTATTTATCTCTTTTTAGGTTCAGGCAAAGAACTTTAGCAAGACACCCCACCCTTTTAAATATTTCAAGTTAGGTTTATAACCCTTCCACAATTCATACGAAGTTTTGCCAGTTTTTCTATGTGGTATTCTATTTTGTAAGTGACATGTAGATAATATAGTTTCGCTCCACAAATTTTCAGTGCGAACTACCTACTATAGATTTCATCATCTCTTTAAATGTTCTATTTTTCCTTTCAGCTACTCCATTTGACTCAGGTGAATAAGGCGGAGTACTTCATGAATTATTCAATTATTTTCACAAAATCATTTAAAGATAAATATTCTTCACCCTTATCTGATCTAATTCTCTTGATTTTTCTACTAAGTTGATTTTCAATCTCAGTTTTATAAGAAATAAAAGCATTAAAGGCGTCATCTTTGTTTTTAAGCAAATACAACTAAGTATATCTAGCAAAATCATCAATAAAAGTCACATAATATCTTTTACCACTTCTAGTCATGGTTTGCTTCAAATCACCTAAATCAATGTGGATTAAAGATAATAATTCAGATTCTCTATTTACAGAATAAACAAGTATTTCTAGTACTTTTAGCTTCAGCACATATTTCACACTTGTCAATAGTATTTGAATTTAAACCAGATATTAATCCTGGTGACTGCAGTTTCTTTATATACGCGGCATTAACATTGTTCGAAAAATATGGATATGATATCTCAAAAGAAAGTGTCCAGATTCATATTTTCTGAAAGTGTCTAGGTTCATTTTATTGAACATTTAGTGTCTTTGTTATTTCATAGAATAATGAGTCATTATTTTACATTTGTAACCGTTGGACCATTACTCACCCATCACGGCCTCTTGATTTCCTTTACCTACATATGCACACATTCTTCCGTTTTGTGAGTGAGACTAAGTATACAAAAAATACTCTCCTTCCTTCTGCTGGACTTGTACTAAGAATAAATCTTTGTTAGTTTGTGCTCCTAGTTTTATACTAAAAGAGCTTGTTGAATCCTGGGGGATACACCCAAACCAAGTGAAATATCCTTAAGGACAGTGTCTTTGACGCGCCTCAAGCTTTAAAGAATTTCCTACAAGTTTTGTGATCAAATATTTTTCGTAAGATTTACAATAATCTTAAGGATATTTCACTTTGTTCTTATGGAGAATACTACTTATGAAATTCTGATTAACTTTAAAGATATACGGTAATATCTTCCGCTTGATATATTTTTGCTTAATATTATATCTAAGTGTTAGGTATGCATATCTCTTCAACGTTTATTTTTTCATGCTTATTCTCATGAGAATCTAATAGGCATATAAAATTTGGCCTTAAGATAATATATATAATCTCCTCTAATTTTAGTAGTGCTTCGGGCTATGCGTTATTTGTTGTAGTGAATTTGCAGTGTGTTATTATTTATGTGCATTTTGTATTATGAAAGAGAATGCATGTTATATCTTTAGTCTTATAAGTGATGCTTTTGTTGTTCTCTTTATCTTGACTGTTTTAAGTTTTCTCTCTTAGCATTTTAAAGAGGCAATATGTTATTTGTTTTGAGCAGTGGTAAAACTTAATTTCTTAATGCATCAGTATTTTACAGTTTACTTATGTTGTTAGAGGTCATAAATGAATAATTTAGTGCTGCTAAATATGACTTTATCAAAATGATTATTATACATATATCTAAAAGAACTCATGTATGTATATTTTGTTGTCAATCGCTTTTGTTCGCCCTTATGTCGCTGAAAATAATTTTTGAATGTCAATATGGAAGAGCCTCATGAACTTGTGATTCTTGTGGCGACATTATATATATTGGAAGACCAAAGTATATTTTATATTGGTGTAAGTACTTTATATTCTAAAAATAATCTTTACTTTATCTCTTGATCATTTGGTGAATGTTGAACAATGACTAATTCTTCTTCGTATAACTATGAGTTATTTATTTGAGATCAAATTTATTGAAAATAATAATTATTTTGTGGGGGCACACTAAGCCATCATATATTTTTCAATGTAGAAGAGGATTCGATAGAAATGATAATCATGCTAAGTCAAAAATAAATTTGACTAAGCGGATGATATAATTATTGTGGACATTTCTCAAGCGAATCTTATGGCTAATAAAAAAGATTGGGCGTTAGACTCATGTGCTACTAAGCGTATTTGTGCTAACAAAATTAATTTCGTGTCCTACACCCAAGTTGAAGAACAAGAAGAATGATTTATTTATTTTTGTAATACTTCTTATAAATTATGAAAAATATTATCCCATACCTTAAAAGTTTTGAAAATATGAGGGTCACATTATTTCACTTTGGGGTTCTTAGGAAATTGTTGAATTATAACATGTTTCCTATTTAAAATATTTCTGTAGAAGTTAAGTTTGCTTCTATGTTTAAAAAATTTTACTTTGATATTTGAATATGAAATATACCAAAAGAAATTAAATTCTATTATGTGCTGAATATTTTAAAAGGCACTTGAGATGATTTTGTGGTTACTTGAGGAAGTACAATGAGTTAGTATTATGTATGTGAATTTTCAAGTGTATTAGAAGGATACAATGATGATATTGAATCTAATTCAGATGAGAAAAAACTCACTAATGATTGCGTGACCACTTTTTGTTGGGTGTTTTGGTATAGACATTGCCTGGCAGTGAGGCTGATTAAGCAATTTCTTGGCGAGTATTCCATTAGGCATTAAACCGATAATATTTGTTGTCACAACTCGGAATTCCCCCTTCGGTACCGTGATAGCGCCTAACATTTCACTTGCTAGGCAAGCCAATGTTAGAGAACTGTTAAGTCAATTTTTAGTCAGTTTCAATAACAGAATCAATTAAACCAAATACAAGCTAAAAATGAAATGCAGAATAACATAAATGCCCATAATATCTACTGTAATTCGGATATGGAGTCACAACTCATGAGTCTCTAAGATTTTCTATAAATATAGTCTGAAAGAAATACAACTGTTTTAAATGAAAAGAAACAATAAAATAGGGCAACTAGAAGGGGACTCCAGGGTCTACGGACGCCAACAGATCTACCTCGAGTCTTTAGTAATCAAGTCCAAACTGTTACGCCTCATGGACTACTAGGGCCGGTACGAAAATCTGCACAAGAAGTGCAGAGTGTAGTATGAGTACAACCGACCCCATGTACTCGTAAGTGTTGAGCCTAACCTTGACAAAGTAGTGACAAGGCTATGACAAGACGCTCACATAATAAACCTATGCAGATAACACTATGTGTACAAGATAACAACAGATAAAAGCTAACCATGTACTATTGGGAGGGAGACATGCTAAAGGGGATACAAGATACGAGAGATACAACAGAAATTTTAAACATAACAGTCAATATGCCTTTAGCCAGTAAGAGAAATTAAGCACAATGAAGAAAATTGCACGGCATCACCCTTCGTGTTTTTACTCTCAACCGCACAATGAAAAAAGAACACTGGACGACATCATCCTTCGTGCTTTTACTCTCACTCTCAGTATAAATCAATAGATACGACACGACATCACCCTTCCTGCATTAACTCTTATAACATTGCACGACATCACCCTTCGTGCATTAACACTCACATACGACACGACATCACCCTTCGTGCATTAACACTCTCCCTTACCATATAACAGTGAACATGAATAAAAGGGAGACAAAATAAACAAGAACATGCTCATATCAGCAATGTTTCCACAATACCATCCTAAATTTCGGGAAAAAATACTCAAATATCTCAAGTTACTAGTAAATGCGTGAAGAACGAACAATTTAATAATTAACTAGACTAAGCATGGATATCATGATCAAAGAAGGAAATAAATTGCAATAAAACTAGTTCTACCGCATGCTTTGACCCAACAACAACGCATAAGTGCTCGTCACCTCACATATATTTGTACCAAACATCTAAACATGAAGCAAATAAGCAAACAAGTCCTAATCCCTCAAGTCAAGGTTAACCACGACACTTAGCTCGTTCCAAGGACCAATTCAAAGCTCTAACAGGGATTTTCCGCTAGAATCCGCCTCCAAACCACTCGTATCTAACCACAATTGACTCAATAATATCAAATATCACTAAAGGAATTAATTACAATGCAAAATTTTAGAATTTCCAAACTTTCCCCCTAAAAAATAAAAAATCGACCCGGGCCTACTTGGTCAAAACCCGATGTTCGGACCAAAATCTATTTACCCATTCACCCTCGAGCCCGATTATATAATTTGTTTCGAAATCCGACCTCTATTTGGGGTCTAAATTTCAATTTTACAAAAATCTCTAATTCTATCCAAACCCCCAATTTTCACCAATAAAACACTAGATTTTAGATTGAAAACTTATGAAATGTAATGTGTAATTGAAATAAAGTAGGTTAGGATCACTTACCAACAAATTAGGGAAGAAAAACTCTTGGTAGAATCGCCTCTAGGGGTTTCTAGTTTTGAAATTTTGAAAGAATGACAAAAATCCCGAGCTGGTTTTGTTTTAACACTAGGCGTCAGGTGTTCATCGCGTTTGGGTGAAACCTGACGTGTTCGCGAAGAGCCAAGCCTTAGTGGATTACACGATTTCGAGGGGATGCACACGTTCGTGATGGTCTGCCCCCCCGGCCATCGCGTTCGCGAGCCTGAGCTCGCGTTCGTGTAGAACAACCCCTGCTTTCCCCTCCCCAACCTCAATACACTATACGTTCGCGAGTGACTGGCCGCGTTCGCATAGAGCAGGCCCCCCCAATGCTCCGCGTTCGCAACCGTTGCCTCGCATTCGCGTAGAAGAAAAACCCACCCAGCCCAGTTCACACTTCACGATCGCGAGAGTACCTTCGCCGATCGCGAAGAAGGAAACCAGATGACAGTTGAGCTGGGGAAAACACCAGATTTTCTAAGTCTAAAACCTTCCGTAGGCTATCCGAAACTCACCCGAGCCCTCGGGGCTCCAAACCAACTATGTACATAAGTTCAAAAACCTCATACGTACTTGCTCGCGCGATCAACGCACTGAAATAACGCCTATAACTACGAATCGAACACCAAAATCAAGTGAGATTTTCAAGAAACTTTATAGCTTCTATTTTTACAACCGAACGTCCGAATCACGTCAAATCAACTCCGTTTCTCACCAAATTTGACAGGCAGGTCATAAATATATAAATGAACCTATACCGGGTTTCAGAATTAAAATACGGACCCGATATCAATAAATTCAAATATCGGTCAATTCTTCAAAATCATTAAACCTTTAAACTTTAAATTTTCGACAAAAATCAATAACTCGAGCTAGGGACCTCCGAATTTAATTCCGGGCATACTCCCATGTATCAATCACGATGTAGACCCACAGGGATCGTCAAAATACCAAACCGAGTCCGTTTTCTCAAAACGTTGACCGAAGTCAACTCAAATGGATTTTAAAGGCAAAAATTCACATTTTATCAGTTTTTAACACAAAAGCCTTCTAGAAAAATACCCGGACTGTGCATGCAAATCGAGGAAGGCTTAAAGAAGATACTAGAGACTCTGAAATACAGAATTAGGTTCTAAAACTCTAGATGACCTATCGGGTCATCACAATTATGTCGATGAATTGTGATGGCCAAGGCGCAATAGCTATTGTAAGAAAAATTAATGTTTGAAATGGGAAGAATAGACACATTTTCTTAAGATATAATATGATAAAGAAATTTCTTAGAGGTGAGAATTTTTTCATTCCTATAATGTGTAGTCAAAAGAGGATTTGGCCGATTCTTTGGCTTATAAGTGAAACATCGAGGGGTTGTGACTTTTGCCAATTTAAGATATATCAAAAATGATGGTAACCAAACCTATGTGATTAGAGATCCAATGAGTAGGTTCATATGGGTAATAACAAGTCATTTATTGATCAAATATGTACTATCAAATTATGTCTCTTCCTATGGTGTGTGTATATAGTGCAAGACTGCAAGGAATGTGAAGCTGAGTTTTTAGACTCTTAATCCAATAATCCATAGCCTTTTATAGGTGGTGTATGCGCTGCAGAATGCACTTGATGGATGGATCTATATGAGTGTGGAGTGGGGCCACTCCTATGAAATTTGTGGCAAAATTTTTAGAGCACTCATTAAAACCAGGCACATACATGGCCTTTTAGCGTAAAACCGCGATAATGACAAAGATTGTGCGAGTATAATATGATAGATAAGACCCAAGGCTTACAAAAAAAATTTTGGTTCATAGAAGTTTGAAACTTCACTAATTGTTCTGTAAGCTTAATCTAATTTTTTCTAGGTCTGGTTCATAGCTTACGAGACACCAGATTCGATGCATTGTACTCATATGTAGAAAATCCAGCAAAATATTCTATCATTTTATTCCTTTTGAGATATGTGGGGGATTGCTAGAAAAATATGGATATGATATCTCAAAAGAAAGTGTCTAGATTCATGTTTTCTGAAAGTATCTAGGTTAATTTTATTGAACATTTAATGTCTTTATTATTTCATAGACTAATGAGTCATTATTCCACATTTGTAACCATTTGACCATTACTCACCCATCATGGCCTCTTGATTTCCTTTACCTGCATATGCACACATTCTTCCCTTTTGTGAGTGATGAGATCCTTTGTGATTTGATATGTTTGGACAGGGCTCAGTACCGCGGTGGAAGTTATATCAGAATGGGATCCTTGTGATTTGTTCATATGCCTTGTTTTTTCCTTGTTATATTGCTCTTTAAGTCAGTATTGATAGAGAGTTATGCCTATGTGCTTGTTTGATAGTCCCTTTATATGTTTCTATTTTCATATTCAGTCATTTCGTTATGTGTTTCTTTAGTTTAGATTGTGGGGTGTGTGCCAGGTGGTATTAACTGTGGCTCGGTGATTCGAGTGTCTAATAATGAGGTATTCATGTTTATTGCTTCATTATCAGTATTATGGGGTTGGAAACCGAGTTCTTTCAGATGTGAGGTAAATTGCCAATGCTGAGTTGATTTCGGGCAACCATTGTGATCAAAAGTGTTATTATGAGCCTATGTGTGATGTGCTATATTGTGTGGTCGTGCCTTATGGGTATAGTCGTGAGTTAATGCAACTGGTTGAGGCTGATGGCGGATATGGATTTAGAATCGGGTCTTTTGGAAATGAGTAAAGGTAAGAAATTGAGGTATGAGGCTTATCGGTGGTGATGAGAAGGCTATATTGCAGTTGTGATGGTGTCATCAGGCTAATGTAGGTTGGGTGATGTGGGATCAGCCGCGGGTATGTGTTGGAAGTGCGCAATCAGTGATTGGATGAGTTCGAGGTGAATCTTGGTACGTTCGAGGGCGAACGTTTGTTTTAAGAGGGGGAGAATGTAACGACCCGACCGATCGTTTTGGGAATTTACGCTCTGTTCGGTGGCGTAAGGTCTTGAACATCTTCACATTGGGTACACCGACATGCGTGCATGGTTAAATTCAGTTGCCGAATAATACAGAGTCGAATTGGGAGGAAAACTTCAATTTTTGAAGCTTAAGTGATGGAAGTTGACTAGAGGTTTGACTTTTGTGTAAACAACCTCGGAATGAGTTTTAGATAATGCAAACAGCTTCGTATGGTTATTTTGGACTTATGTGTGCGTCCGGGATTGGTTTTGGAGGTCCGTAGAGTAATATGAGGTAATTCGGCGAAAATTAGAATTTTGACCGATGGGTGAAATTTTGGTATCGGGGTCGGAATTAAATTTCGGAAGTTGGAATAGGTTCGTAGAATCATTTGTGATGTGTGCGCAAAATTTCAGGTCATTCGGATGTGGTTTGGTTGGTTTCGGCATCGTTGACGTATTTTTGAAGTTTAGAAATTCTAGGCTTGAATCCAATATTTTTTTCGGTGTTTTAATGTTGTTTTGGGTGTTCCAAAAGTTCGACTAAGTTGATGTGTTGGTATGTGACCTATTGGTGTAATTTGTTGAGGTCTCAAGGGGCTCGGGATGTTTTAGGACGGTTATCGAAAAGCTTGAAGTTTGGAAATGCAGTTGGTGCTGCTGTTCTGCTGTGGCCGCACCTGCGGATCCGCAGGTGCGAGCTTCGTAGGTGCGGAAAATATCACGCAGGTGCGAGAATAAGCGGACTGGGCAGCCTCCGCAAGTGCGGAACTTTGGGGCGCAGGTGCACCCCCCGCAGGGGCGATTCTTGGGCACAGGTGCGAGTAGGAGCGCATGTGCAGTTTTTGTTTTGCACCTGCAATTGCGCAGGTGCGGTTAAGTGGTCGCAGGTGCGGATGTCCTGGGAATATTCTTATAAACGAGGGTTATCCATTTTCTTCACATTTTTGAGCTTTGGACTTCAGATTTGGGAGCGATTTTTGGGGATTTTCAAGCTAATTGAGTAGGTAAGTGTTCTTCACCTAGAATTTTATACATTCCATGAATTAGTCTTTGTTTTTATCATTTAAATTGTGTTTTTAGTTAGGGAAAATATTGGCTTTTGAAGAGAATTTCAAAACAAAATTTTAATGATTTGAGGGACGAAATGGTATCGGAATTTGGTATTTTTTGTATGGTTGAACTCATATTGGGATGGGTGTTCGAACTTTTTAAAATTTGACGGGTTCCAAGGTGCGGGCCCAGGGGTCGACTTTTGGGTCGATTTTTATAACTTTGTAAAGATTGAAACTTTATTATTCGGAATAGATCCTCATATGTTTTATGTGTATTTTGAAGTTGTTTTAGTTAATTTTTGAGCCGTCTGGAGGTCTTTTCGCCCGAGAAGTCAATTTAGAGTACCGGATTGTTGTCTTTGAGGTAAGTATCTTGCCTAACCTTGTATGGGGGTACTACCCCTTAGGATTGAGTCTTCTATGTTGATTGTAGCCGTGTACGCGATGTGACGAGTGTGTACTCAGACTTATTTGTAAATAGGTTGGCCTTTTAGGATTCTTAGGTCCTTATATTCCCTGTGTGTGAAATTATATTTGTTATATTTGAATTTCGATTGCTAGTTCATCTCTTTCTTCTTAAATTAGAAACTACTTGCTTAGTTTTCCTTTGTTGCTTATTTGATCTTAATTGAATTAACTGAAGACTTTACCTTTTCTACCGCCGTGCTATGTCTTCCTTCATAAACTGCCTATTTGACTAGAATTGACATAATCTCGCCCTATAATTATTTTGCCGTGATTGGAATATCTACACCTTGGTGTCAAGCATGCCCGTGAGTCGTACATTGTGATTTATATGATTTTCCCTTAAGTGCTACTTAGGTTTAGTTGATAATCACCCATGTTGATGATATTTCTTTGGTGTTGCCTATTACTGAGCATTGTTCAAGCTGGGTTTTATTCTGTAAAGTTGATTGTTTAGGCGAGATTGGTTATAGATGTTTCCCTCGCCGGGATGATTGGTTTCTTATCGATGACTTGAATATTGTGAATCGTTGTTATATTTGTTTTGTTTTCCCGTCGTTATACTGTTTCAGTTGTGCTTGGTATTCCCTTCAGTGACTACTTCTTATGCGTGAGTTTTTACCATTCTTGTCATTCAAGTTTTGTATTGATTTGCTCGTCGCACCTTGCATTCTGTCTTTTGTTGCTTTTGCGCCTGTTGTGGCAATGTGTGTTGTTTATGTCGCATTCTGGTTGTTTTCCTCATGTACTGCATTGCATATTTAAATTGGGACTATGGACGAGATTCCGGGAGCTTTCCCCCTGTATTGCATTGCATATTTAAATTGGGACTACATACGAGATTCCGAGAGATTTCACCCTGTACTGCATTGCATATTTAAATTGGGACTACAGACGAGATTCCGGGAGCTTTCCCCATGTACTTCATTGGGACTACAGACGAGATTCCAGGAGCTATCCCCATGTATTGCATTGCATATTTAAATTGGGACTACAGACGAGATTCCGGGAGCTTTCCCCATGTACTTCATTGGGACTACAGACGAGATTCCGGGAGATTTCCCCTGTACTGCATTGCATATTTAAATTGGGACTACGAACGAGATTCCAGGAGCTTTCTCCCCTGTACTGCATTGCATATTTAAATTGGTACTACAGACGAGATTCCAGGAGCTTTCCCCATGTATTGCATTGCATATTTAAATTGGGACTACAAACAAGATTCCGGGAGTTTTCCCCCGGTACTGCACTGCATATTTAAATTGGGACTACGGACGAGATTCCGGGAGCTTTCCCCCTATACTGCATGACAAAATTTTGAGTTACGGACTGAGTTCCGGTAGATTTATCTTGAGGAGATTATGATCGAAAGATTTTTATTTCAAAGGTATATTTTGAAAAGCATTTGTCTTGCAGAAAATGATAGTGAAATACAGTTATTGCGGGAGTATATTTGAAAATCATGTATTTTGAAAAAACTATATTTTAAAGATTTCTCTTTCTAAAAATATATATATGTATATTCGGAGAAAGTATGTTTCAAAGAAAATTAATTTATCATGAAATGATTATATCTTTAAAGCTTCAATATAAACTGCTGTTTAAAAGTTTTCACCAATTTATTGGATTTATTGGCTAAGGCCTGATGTGAACAAACCGACGCAGTGCTGAGTTACCAGTGTTTTTATTTTGTGGTGGTTTTCGGTTTTGGTTCGTATTTCCGTCCATTCTTCCGTGTACTATTATGCTGTTCCATTGATAAATTTTCGGTAATTCCTTCCGCATTATATTGTCATGTTGCTAATCATATCGTAAAATCTTTATATAGATATTATGTTCGGTCATTTTTATGTTGATGCCTGTTTAATTTATTCGACCAATGGTGTCTTGACTAGTCCTCGTCACTACTTTACCGAGGTTAGTCTTGATACTTACTGGGCACCGTTGTGGTGTGCTCATACTACACTTCTGCATATTTTTGTGTGCAGATCCAGGTAATTGTTATTAGTTGCTGCGCGGATCATTGCCGAGGAGACTCAAGGTACCCTGCTGCTGCGTTCGCAGGCTTCGGAGTCGCCTTCCTATTTCTATTCAACTGTCCTTACTATTTCTAAACAGTTGTATTTAGGAGTTGTAGAAAAATTTCATAGAGCTTATGACTTGTATTACCGATTTTGGGAAATTATAAATTTTGTCAAAATTCTATATCGAAACTGTTGGATTTTCCTTTATTATTGTTATTATTTAGTAAATGTTAGGCTTACCCAGTCTCTAAGACTTGGTGCCATCACGATACCCAACGGAGGGAGATTTGGGTCGTGACAGGTTGGTATCAGAGCTCTATGTTTTCATAGGTGCTACGAGTCATAAGCGGGTTTAGTAGTCTTGCGGATCGGTACAGAGACATTTGTACTTATCTTTGAGAGGCTACCGAACTATTAGGACAATTTCATTTCTTTCATTCCTATCGTGCGAGTTAATTGATCTCAAAGTTTGAAATTATCCTTGCATTCTCTCACTGATGGTGAGGACACGAGCTACGGTTCCTGATGATGTTACCCCGAAGCAAATGTCGCAAAAGTCAGAGATAGAGGCCGACGAGGAACCCGTGGCGCAGTTAAGATGCCTACCAGAGCAGTCGTTAAGGAGCAACCAGCAGCTCCAGTTGGGGGGAAGGCACTGGAGGCGCCTGTTGTTACCCCCGGGCTTCAGGAGACTTTAGCACAGTTCCTGAGCATGTTTGGTACATTGGCTTAGGCGGGGTTATTTCAGGTTGCACAAGCGACTTCACCGACCGTGGGAGGAGCCCAGACTCCCAGCGTCCACACTTCAGAGCAGTGAGACCATGTTGGTCAGGTTCCAGTTGTCATGGCAGCACAATATGTGGTTTTAGTTCAGCCCGCGGTTAGGGCGGCAACATCGGAGAAAGAATACCTTGGACTTGAGAGGTACAACAAGTACCACCCTCCTATCTTTCAGTGGATTGGCGACAGATGATGCCCAGGGTTTCCTGGAAGATTGTCACTACATTTTTCGTACTACGGGTATTGTGGAGTCGAGCGAGGTTGTTTTTGTCACGTCTCAACTCAGAGGAGAGATTTTCCAGCGATGGCGGGCATATGAGTTGGGGTATCCCGGCCGAGTCAGCTTCACTTGCATGGATTCAGGTTTCAGAGATGCTTGGAGGGAGTTGCACTCCAGTCCCTCTGAAATGCATGACGCACGGAGTTTGAGCATTTGCATCAGGGCACTATGTCAGTATTAGAGTACGCCATCAGATTCGGTGAGTTGGACAGTTATATACCTCACTTGGTTGTTTCAGTTAGGAGGCAAGTCCGTAGATTCATTGAGGGACTCATACATGACATTCGGTTCAACAAGGCTCAGGAGTTAGAGTCGGATGCCTCGTTTCAGCGTGTAGTAGAGATCGCTCGCCGGTTAGAGAGCATGTGGGACCGGGAGCGAGAGGACAGACGAGATCAAGAAAGAGGGTTCAGGGAGGCAAGGAGGCCTCGTAGATCAGAGAAATCCACTAGTCTTTAATATGGAAGCAGGTTACCCTACAATAGAGGTTTTGTAGGTCATCCAGTTCAGTTTGCATTACCAGCTGTGCATGGGGTTTCAGGTACTCATGGGTCTCAGAGTACTCGTATTGTATGGCTTCCACAAACACGTTGGCGGAGAGGTTGTTTTGAGTATGGAGATGTTAGCCACAGGGTGAGAGATTGTTCCAGGATTCAAGAAGGTATGTTATAGCAGGGTATTCAGGTGAGTAGAGGGCGCCCAAGAGGGGGAGGCCCGACACATTGATGTGTTTCATATAGTAAACTAGAGGTCGTTGTGCTAGATATTATCTCCAGGGTATGATTTGATGTGTTAAAGAGGGGCACCATTGTATTTCATTATAGTTCTGCTGGTCAGGACGAGTTTCCCTTATTTGTTTGCCTTATTGATAAGTGAGTTTCATGATTTGCACTCTATTTTTCATGCCTGCTCCCGTTGGAAGATTCTGTGAGTGGTAACCCGTGTCTATCGTTGTTTATTCATCAATTAGAGGGGTGGGACTAGAAGTGAGTCCTTGTTGTTCTTCATGGTGAGCTTTATGTGATTTTTCCTAAGTATTTTATTTACAAGTTGTGATTTGATACTCCATTGAGATGTGAGTTAAGTGAGCGTTATGATTTCTGTTATCCGAGATGAGTAAGCGAGAGATTTCAATTGGTATGATATATATTAGGCATGTGATATAGAGTTGAGGGCGAGACTCTCGTGATCCTTTGTGATTTGATATGTTTGGACAGGGCTGAGTACCGCGGTGGAAGTTATATCAGAATGGGATCCTTGTGATTTGCTCATATGCCTTGTTTCTTCCTTGTTATATTGCTCTTTAATTCAGTATTGATAGAGAGTTATGCCTATGGGCTTGTTTGATAGTCCCTTTACATGTTTCTATTTTCATATTCGGTTATTTCGCTATGTGCTTCTTTAGTTTAGATTGCGGGGTGTGTGCCCGGTGGTGTTAACTGTGGCTCGGTGATTCAGGTGTCTAATAATGAGGTCTTCGTGTTTATTGCATCATTATCAATATTATGGGGTTGGAAACCGAGTTCTTTCAGATGTGAGGTAAATTGCCAATGCTGAGCTGATTTCGGGCAGCCATTGTGATCAAAAGTGTTATTATGAGCCTATGTGGGATGTGCTATATTGTGTGGTCGTGCCTTATGGGTATACTCGTGAGTTAATGCAGCTAGTTGAGGCTGATGGCGGATATAGATTTAAAATCGGGTCTTTTGGAAATGAGTAGAAGGTAAGAAATTGAGATATGAGGCTTATCGGTGGTGATGAGAAGGCTATATTGCAGTTGTGATGGTGTCATCAAGCTTATGTAGTTTGGGGTGACGTGGGATCACCCGCGTGTGTGTGTTGGAACTGCACAATCAGTGATTGGATGAGTTCGAGGTGAATCTTGGCACGTTGAGGACAAACATTTGTTTTAAGAGGGGGAGAATGTAACGACCCGACCGGCCATTTTGGGAATTTAAGCTCCATTCGGTGGAAAAAGGTCTTGAACATCTTCACATTGGGTACACCGACCTGCGTGCGTGGTTGGATTTAGTTATCGGATAATCCGGAGTCGAATTGGGAGGAAAATTTCAATTTTTGAAACTTAAGTGATGGAAGTTGACCAGAGGTTTGACTTTTGTGTAAACAGCCTCGGAATGAGTTTTAGATAATGCCAACAGCTTCGTATGGTAATTTTGGACTTAGGCGCGCGTCCGTGATTGGTTTTGGAGGTCCGTAGAGTAATCTGAGGCAATTCGACGAAAGTTATAATTTCGGCCGATGGGTGAAATTTTTGATATCGGGGTCGGAATGAAATTTCGGAAGTTGGAAAAGGTTCCTAGCATCATTTTTGACGTGTGCGCAAAATTTCAGGTCATTTGGATGTGGTTTGGTTGGTTTCGGCATCGTTGGCGTATTTTTGAAGTTTAGAAATTTTAGGCTTGCATCCGAGATTTTTTTCGGTGTTTTAATGTTATTTTGGGTGTTCCAAAAGTTCGACTAAGTTCATGTGTTGGTATGTGACCTATTGGTGTAATTTGTTGAGGTCCCGAGGGGCTCGGGATAGTTTAGGATGGTTATTGGAAAGTTTGAAGCTGGGAAATGCAGCTGGTGCTGCTGTTTTGCTGTGGCCGTACCTGCGGATAGGGGACAGCAGGTGCGGAAAATATCACACAGGTGCGAGAATAAGCGGATTGGGCAGCCTCCGCAGGTGCGGAACTTTGGGGCGCAAGTGCAGCCCTCGCAAGGGTGATTCTTGGGCGCAGGTGCGGGGCGGGGCGCATGTGCGGTTTGTGTTTCGCACCTGCGATTGCGCAGGTGCGGTTAAGTGGTCGCAGGTGCGGATGTCTTGGGCAGATTCTTATAAACGGGGGTTAGCCATTTTCTTCACATTTTTGAGCTTTGGACTTCGGATTTGGGAGCGATTTTTGGGGATTTTCAAGCTAATCGAGTGGGTAAGTGTTCTTTATCTAGAATTTTATATATTCCATGAATTAGTATTTGTTTTTATCATTTAAATTGGGTTTTTAGTAAGGAAAAATGTTGGTTTTTAAAGAGAATTTTCAAAACGAAATTTCATGATTTGAGGGATGAAATGGTATCGGAATTTGTTAATTTTGTTATAGTTGAACTCATATTGGGATGGGTGTTCGGATTTTGTAAAGTTTGACGGGTTCCGAGGTGCGGGCCCGGGGGTCGACTTTTGGGTCGATTTTTATAATTTTGTAAAGATTGAAAGTTTATTATTCGGAATAGATCCTCATACGTTTTATGTGTATTTTGAAGTTTGTTTTAGTTGATTTTTGAGTCGTCCGGAGGTCTTTTCGCCCGAGAAGTCAATTTAGAGTACTGGGTTATTGTCTTTGAGGTAAGTATCTTGCCTAACCTTGTGTGGGGGAACTATCCCTTAGGATTGAGTCTTCTATGTTGATTGTAGCCGTGTATGCGAGGTGACGAGTGCGTACTCGGACTTATTTGCAAATAGGTTGGCCTTTTAGGATTCTTAGGTCCTTATATTCCCTGTGTGTGAAGTTGTATTTGTTATATCTGAATTCCGATTACTAGTTCATCTCTTTCTTCTTAAATTAGAAACTACTTTCTTAGTTTTCCTTTGTTGCTTATTTTATCTTAATTGAGTTAACTGAAAACTTTACCTTTTCTACCGCTGTGCTATATCTTCCTTCATAAACTGCATATTTGACTAGAATTGGCATAATCTCGCCCTATAATTTTTTTGTCGTGATTGGAATATCTATACGTTGGTGTCAAGCACGCCCGTGAGTCATACTTGTAATTTATATGATTTTCCCTTAAGTGCTACTTAGGTTTAGTTGATAATCACCCATGTTGATGGTATTTCCTTGGTGTTGCCTATTACTGAGCATTGTTCAAGCTGGGTTTTATTTTAGGCGAGATTGGTTATAGATGTTTCCCTCGCCGGGATGATTGGTTTCTTATTGATGACTTGAATATTGTGAATCATTGTTATATTTGTTTTGTTTTCCCGTCGTTATACTGTTTCAGTTGTGCTTGGTATTCCCTTCAGTGACTAATTCTTATGAGTGAGTTTTTACCATTCTTGTAATTCAAGTCTTGTATTGATTTGCTCGTCGCACCTTGCATTCTGTCTTTTGTTCCTTTTGCGCTTGTTGTGGCAATGTGTGTTGTTTTTGTCGCATTCTCGTTGTTTTCCTCCTGTACTGCATTGCATATTTAAATTGGGACTACGGACGAGATTCCGGGAGCTTTTCCCCTGTACTGCATTGCATATTTAAATTGGGACTACGGACGAGATTCCAGGAGCTTTCCCCCTGTACTGCATTGCATATTTAAATTGGGACTACAGACGAGATTCCGAGAGCTTTCCCCTTGTACTGCATTACATATTTAAATTGGGACTACGGACGAGATTCCAGGAGCTTTCCCCCTGTACTGCATTGCATATTTAAATTGGAACTAGGGACGAGATTCCGTGATGCATTGTATATTTAAATTGGGACTACATACGAAATTTCGGGAACTTTCCCCCTGTACTGTATGACAAAATTCTGAGTTACGGACTCAATTATGGTAGATTTATCTGGAGGAGATTATGATCGAAAGATTTTTATTTCAAAGGTATATTTTGAAAAGCATTTGTGTTGCAGAAAATGATATTGAAATACATTTATTGTGGGAGTATATTTGAAAATCATGTATTTTGAAAGAACTATGTTTTAAAGATTTTTCTTTCTAAAAATATATATATGTATATTTGGAGAAAGTATGTTTCAAGGAAAATTGTTTTATCCTGAAATGATTATATATTTAAAGCTTCAATATAAACTGCGGTTTAAAAGTTTTCATCAATTTATTGGCTAAGGCCCGATATGAACAAACTGACGCAGTGCTGAGTTACCAGTATTTTTATTTTGTGGTGGTTTTCGATTTTGGTTCGTATTTTCGTCCATTCTTCTGTGTACTATTATGTTGTTCCGTTGATAAATTTTCGGTAATTCCTTCCACATTATATTGTCATGTTGCTAATCGTATCGTAAAATCTTTATATAGATATTATGTTCGGTCATTTCTATATTGATGCCTGTTTAATTTATTCGACCAATGGTGTCTTGACTAGTCCTCGTCACTACTTCACCGAGGTTAGTCTTGATACTTACTGGGCACCGTTATGGTGTGCTCATACTATACTTCTGCACATTTTTGTGTGCAGATCCAGGTAATTATTATTAGTAGCTGCGCGGATCATTGCCAAGGAGACTCAAGGTACCCTGCTGCTGCGTTCGCGGGCTTCGGAGTCACCTTCCTGTTTCTATTCAACTGTCCTTACTATTTCTAAACAGTTGTATTTAGGAGTTGTAGAAAAATTTCGTAGATCTTATGACTTGTATTACCGGTTTTAGAAAATTGTAAATTTTGTCAAGATTCTATATCGAAACTGTTGGATTTTCCTTTATTATTGTTATTATTTAGCAAATGTTAGGCTTACTTAGTCTCTAAGACTAGGTGCCATCACGATACCCAAGGGAGGGAGATTTGGGTTGTGACACCTGTATTTTGACATTATTGTCTGCCAAAGTTGTGGATGCAATAACGTATTTGTAACACCATGGATATCTGGCAGGACAATTGAAACAGTAGCAGCGGGTACAACACCAAAATTGGTAGCACCACCAAAAATTTTCGTAGTGGTATTACTTGCCATAGTTTCTTAGATTGTCGGGAAATAATACTGAAAAATAATAATAATAATCTAATAATATTATTTGTAGGCAGCTACACGAATTGGCTTGAGTCATGTTGGGGACTGTCCTAAGAAACTATTTCAGCAATGTGAAATGTTTTCCTAGAATTAAACAAGTCTACCTCGATTTACTTAGACGATACAAAAATCAACAAAATGATAAAATTACAAACCCAGCTATTTAAAAGAGTGGAACAAAAAAAATTAAGCTACTACACTTTGACAAAGAAAGACAACAAACGAAAGCTGATGAAAACCAAAATTAGAAGGAAAGAAGTAGAATGATTTCTTTGTCTTGCTAATGATGGTTTTCTTGTCTAATTGAGAGTCTATTTATAGGCACATGTGCATGAATCCAACATGCCGAGGGAAAAGAACGTGGCAAATGCAATTACCACTTTTCAAAAGCATTTTGCCATTTATCTCATACCTTCTAGAAGGGCTGCCACATGGTTTTGGTTAAGACATTTGTCAACAAAAGACTTTAAAATATTACCACAGGTTCAACTGTTAAGCTTTTACTGCCGAACTCGTGATAGTAGCAGGAAGAGAAGGCAACATCATCTCCAAATTAAAGGGAAATCGGTTATTAACATGGTAACCTTCCGCTAGAAAATAAAAGTGAGAATGTTGCCATTAAAGCGGGCCATTAAACAATAGTAATCAAGAACCTTGGTGCTATGCCTTAACCCGATAAAACATTTCTCAACATGTACTGAGTTCAGATTCATCATGTGAAAGAGGAAAGAGACTCATTTAGTTGACCATCAGGCTAACTTGGAACTACTAGAAGAGAGCGTATGTCTTCACACAATTCAACTGCTTGTTGAACGTGTAAACCTTGCCGCTCAGTATATTTGTTGCGATTGTACGCCCTCTGTAATGCAGCCTTTTTGTAGTAGTCTGTCCATTTGACCATAGGCCGAATTCGTGGATATCTCCTTCATTCCAGCAGATGCTGACCGTCACACCTCCACGTGCTTTCAAGCCTTTAACACAACCGTTTGGCCATTTATCTCGAGGAAGGGCAGGGAGCAAGTACAAATCTCTCATGGTGCTCTGCACAAGCATTTCTGCTACTACTGCAGAAAAACTAACAACAAAATTTCAAATTAGCACCTTCATCAATCCAGCATCCCTTTTGTCAAGTTTAAATAGGCAATTGTCACGAGTTTTGTTATTTCATATAGAAATCGTGACATGTCATTAGTTTCAGTTAACAGTGTCAAAAAAATTAGATGAGTGCGCTATGGACTGTAAGGATTCATATAGACAACCCCGGCTTGGATTGAGGCGTAGTTGTTATGGTTTTAACAATGTCAAAATTGAACTTTCTAAAGACAATTAGAGGGAACCTCATAACAAGGACTTACCCAAAGTTGGCATCAATCTGGAAAGGAGGGTGTGCTGTGAACAGGTTAGAGTAGAGACCTCCTTCAAAGTTGGCCTCATGATCAGGATCTACCAAATTAAACAGATGCTTGACCATGCGGTATGCATGCTCGCTGTCATGAAGGCGCGCCCATAGTGCCGCTTTCCATGTTGTTGACCAACCTGGACCCTCCTCCCCTGCTCAAAAAATAAGAGTTTTGATTCTTCGAATAATTGTATGAGCTTAGCTTGTTATTAAGAAAAATTAAAGCTATAATTAAAAAAAAGAAGTTATGCCAAAGCTCAAGCACTCAAATCCCTGGTAAACGAGAATAGAAGAGAATAGATCGGGTGTGATGTCTACGGACGGCATCTCAATGACATAATCTGAACTTACGAAGAAATGAGAGGAACAAGAGATAGTGATGTGATGCAAGTCGAACGCTTTTGAAATGTATGACTTTATTTGTTGTACAACAGGAACCCTTTTTCTCTGATTCATACATAGTTGCAATATCTCCTAGCATTTTTGCTTTACAAATCAGTTCTTGCAGAATAGGTTTCTGTCCTGTCATTTTAGGGTTTTAACGACGAAAAACATAAGAAGCGGGCAAGAAAAAGATGGAGGTACAACATTCACATAAAATTAGAGGTCTCTTCTGATCCCATCAGAAGTACCATAATATAGAATTAACTTCCTATTTGTTTAACGCCCAACATTTTTCCTAAAAACTGTGGGAACACTATACGAATTAAACATATGGATAAAATGGCAAGTTATTTGAGGTTTCATTTTATCCAGCTAAAAGAAGAAAACAACCATTTAACTGAGGAAGGAGACAAAGGATGACACAGAACATGACGTAGGTGCAGAGAACAATTTTAGGGGATCGCTAGCAAATAAATGAAAATAGCTAATATCGTGAAATCTCTTTTGTCTGGCCAAATAGGTCTCAACATGAGAATTTTTTACTGCATTCAATCCCCTTCTTATTAACTTTTATTACACTATTCCAAAATTAAAAGATACTTCTATATACATACACAATATGATTCTTTTTCCTCCTTCGGAGCCAGTCAATTGTTCATCATGCATCATTGTGCCTGTTCATAATATCCTATCACTAACTTTTTATCATGACCACCTGACTATGGAGCCACTTTTCAAAGAATTAACAGTTCCAAATCCAAGAGTAAGAACTTTTACTCACAGGTTAAGGGTTTGGAGGATGTTAGTATCTTCTCAAGGTAAAAGGTTTACGGAATTTATCATGTTCATGCCTCACCTCTGAGTTCCCCATAATGCATGGTTATATTAATGTTTGGAAGTTTTATAAAGGTGAACAATATGGAGAACACCTTTGTGGAAGTAGAATTTATAAAATTTCAAGCAACAAAAGAGTTAATCTAGAGCCAATTTCAGGAGTCAACTAGAAGAGTCGAAATGATCTCCTACTTATATCCCAAAACAAACCTCTTTTATATAGGGTATAATCTGCTGCTTTACAGAGGGCAGGAGTTCCCCGTACACTGATTGTGTGCCCTGGGAAGAGGCCAAAAAGGTGCGAGACATGACGATGATGAATCTCTGGATCCTCAAAATCTTGTGCCTGCCATTACATAGATGAATTACTAACGATAACATTGTCTTCAATTAAATTTTGTTAAAACTTGTTACTCATAACCAGCTCAATACTATGAAGACCATTCTACCACCAAGAAGTAAGGAATCTGTGCTTCATCACATACCCATTCCATGATAGAACCATCCCTTGCAATTCTGGTTGGACAAAGATGAGGTTGAGCTTTAAGAACTCTTTTAATTAGATCATCATCACTTTTTCCAAGTACCTGCTAACAAGCACTGAACTTATTGTATATTGCATAAATATTTTATTTTCATTTTTCAATAAGGTAGATATGGCATCATATTTGTAAGTATATGTGATGACATACATAATAAGGTGCCGAAAAGAGAAACAAAAAGCTAAAATGTAACTAAATCAAGAAGAAAATCGACCTCAGCAGCAGAGACAATGTCACTGAAAACTTCTTTAATGATTGACATGTCCATGGTTGATGAGTAGCTCACACTAGCAGCCTTACCATCCGGTGCAATAAAAGCATGCTCAGGAGAGGTTGATGGGTTGGTTTCCAAATCACCTCCGCGAGCTTCAATTAACCAATCCAACAGAAACGAAGTACAACCTTCCAGCAAGGGATAAGTCTTATTTGCCAAAAACGCCTATATATTTGCAGAAGATGCACACTGTCAAACAATGGTTGCAGTACAATTTTCACGTTCGGGAAATAGAGTGCTTGTCCTAAACTTATGCAAGCATGATATTCTTGTGCTTCCGATGGATCAGCAAATAGTTAGAATAGGAAATCCTTTTCTCATAGTTCTTCTCCTTTTAGGATCATGGTATTAGTAGTAGCATGTGAACCCTTCATAATGCTTCAATTTCTTTTATTACCATAATTAATGTGCCAGTAAAGAACCAAAGTCAAGCAATTCTTATTCCTTGATTGACCAAGAATTTTCTTAAGTCAAGCAACTGGCCTTCTATTTCTATAGGTGATCAAAAGTCAAAACAAAGGTAAGTGTTAAAACTGCACCTCAAAGTAATTAAAAAGCCTATATGATATAAAACATTGTATATGCAAAAGAGATGGAAATTGCATTAAGAGACTATTACTTTATCCAATGTGTAAGTATAATGCTCCCATAAATGGGTGCAAATCCATGCTCCACCCATTTGCCACAGAGCCCAAACAGCCTGACCTTGATCTGGCGATGTCTTTGCCCATATATCAGACACTTGATGAGCAACCCAGCCTGATGCTTCGTAGTTCACCTGTAAGATTCTGTAACTAAATACATGAGGGTTGCACAGATAATATGACATAAAATGTCAAGGAACTTAACCGTCACAACTAGCAATAAACTCATATACTCATTATTACTGGAGGATAGTACAATAAAAGGTTTCCTAAAAATTCTAGCATACATCATATTACCAGTAACCAGAAGAAAATTTCACAGCTGATCCAAGTGCATGGGTTATCATTTTGGTGGGGTGGGATAGAATAGTAGAAGGGATAGAAAGGATTGAAATCTTCCTGCACTGCAAAGGATGTTTATGCACAGAAATGACATTCACAAAGAGTTAAGCATGCAGGATAATCAAAAGAAAGCTCTTACTTTTGCAGTTTTGCATCCACAGAGGGACAGAGATGTTGTGTAGTCAAAAAGAGGTTCTTGACACTCCTTAAGATTGCATGAGAGTGCAGGCCAATAGTTCATTTGAAGATTGATATTCAAATGAGGGGCACAACTGAAAAGGAGAAAGCAAAATTCATAACAATTTTTACAATATGAAGAGAGACTGTAAACTAACGCTATAAAGAGATGGTCCAGACTAAAAGAGTTACATTCAAAAAGCTAAAGAGGAATTAAATTTTTTTATGAAGGACATACTCCCACGGTGGCTCTAACATGTAGTTCCATATGCCCTGCAGGTTCGCTGGCTGGGTACCAGGACGTGAACAAGCAATAAGTAGATATCGACCGTACTGGAACAGAAGCTCCACTAGAGATGGATCTTCATCAGTTTTAAAGGACTTCACCCTATCTGCAGTCGAAACTCTACCGCTTTCTTTCGCTACGCTGTCTGAGCTTTTTGACAGCTGCAGTGAAACTCGATGAAACAGCTTCTGATAGTCATCCAAGTGTCGCGCATACAATTCAGAATATGAAAACTTCTTTATTGAATTCAACATGCTTGAACACTCTGACTTGGGATCCCTTTTTGAATCCGCAGGCTTGATAAAAGGTCCATTAAATGATGAAGAGGCCACTAGAAGGATAATAGCCCAATCACAATGCTCGACACGGAACCTCCTATTGTCCAAAACTTGTAGATTACCTGAGCCTCCACTGATCTGTAAGTCAAGAATTGCTGTAAATCGAATTCCCTTGGGATTGTCATTTGCGTCCACCTTGGGGGGATTTCTTTTACCTGGGCAACTTCCCTCCATAATAATTTGATTATTTCCACTGACATAAGTATGATGATGCATTTTGCTATCCATAGATAGAGTAAAAGTCAAACACCCTGGCTTATTTGCGGAAACCTTTGCTGCAATCACTTGATCTGGATTTGATGCAAAATATTCCCTTGCAAATTCTACGTCACCCACAGAGTAGTTTACTTTCGCTGTTGCTGTGTCCAAATCCAACACTCTCTCATACTTTTCTTCTTGAAGTGTCCCATGAGAATCATCAAACTCAAGCTTAATATCTCCAAGGATCTGGTAAACCTTCATCATTGTCCATTGACATTGCCCCCCAGCCAAAAAAAAAAAACAGTTACTAGGAAATCCAGTTAAAGAGTGCATTCTTCTTCACCTTCTCACGATTTAAGAAGGAAACCTCATCTACTTCCTACAAAGTTGGTCACTTTGTCTGTAGCAAAGCATCAGAGCCAGCACCTAGGTGTCAGGGGACATGGCTTAAGCAAGTCAAGGTATAAATGGGACTTCAAGTATCAGCAGAGGGTTAATCCCTACAACGGCCAATAACCGTGTTACATTAATTCCTCAATACCTTCATAAGGCTACTAACAATAGCAAGATCAGACTGTTCCATTAATATCCTCATACTTCTTTCAAGGCATAATGTAACAGGTGTCGAATCGATATAAGTTAGTAGCCTTATTAATGTCGGAATCTGTGTAAGTATTGGTACACCTTAGTGGCTTTATGAAGGTCTTCATGGTATAATGTAACACAGTTGTTGACTTTGGCCCTTCAGGCCAGGGATTAACCCTCTGCAAGTGCTTGATGGGAAGACTCAAACTACTCCATACTTTTTTGTTTTTTCGAAACAAGAGCAAACTACCGTCCACCCACCATTCACTTTGTGTTAAATAATTTCAGGGGACTGGGTGGGTGGTTTCGAAGGATTTTAATATAGACTAGAACATACAGATGCAAAATTGAAATTCATACATAGAGCATAAACCTCTTAATGTGATCACAACATGCAACTTGGTAAAGTTCCCGCTCTATTCCATTATTTGTACCTCTTTGGTAACATTGTCATTTAAGTGAAACATAGAATTAAACAAAGAGAGACGGAAAATCAAATTTCAACATCAATGAACTATTTTCTTCATAGTGGTTATCTCTTCATTAGTTCACTTTATTTTCACTTCGCTTAATAGAGTATCTATGTGTTTAACAATGAGGCTTTGGGGTTTTTTTAAAAGGGAAATAAAAACCAAGCTAATCAAGAAACGCACATCAGGGGAATTATCCGTCAATTGTACAGCTGCTTCAGTAGCCTCAGCATATTGGCCATTATCAACAAGTTTTCTGACCTCAGCCAATGACTTTGGAGCTTCAGGGTTAGTATAATCCCCAGGAGTTCCAGTCCAGAGTGTGTCCTCTAAACAAACCACAAAAGAAACTTCAATCTGTAATGCTCTCTGCCTAAAACCAAAATACTCTAAGATAGCTCTTTAAATTCAAAGGTTAAATAAAACATGTTTAAACGGGTCAAAAAATATAAATTCCCTGAATAGTAACACAAAAGCAACTACAAGTTAATATCAGTTCTTTTCTCAAAGAAAATCTTTATCACAGTTGTGCTTTCCCCTGTTCTTGAAAATCCCTAGAAGGATTTACTTCGGTTAATATCTTTATTTCTTAAAACCCAAGTAACCATATTTACAGATGAAAGACGCATGCATTGCCAAAGGAAACCAGCAGCTTACCATTAAGATTGAGAATTTCAGATGAAACACCACCCCAAATCATGGCACCAAGCCGGCCATTACCAATGGGAAGAGCATCAGTCCAATGCTTAGCTGCCTCATTAAACCTTATCTCAAGAGGCCTCAAAGAAGAACTTTCTTCACCATTTTTCAAACTTGGGTTCCATATATCTCTGTCTGTGGGCTCCTTTACAAGAACCCATTCACAATCTTCCATTGAAACCCCAAGAAATTGACTCAATTGCGATTCAAAGAAAGGACATAACTTTTTAATCTTTCAGCACAATGATTATGAGTGATGATTAAATTAGTGTTTTGAAACTTGAGACTGCAGTAATTCCAAGCACTTCCGATTTTAATTCAACCGACCGTGAATTGAGCAAATAAAGGATACATTTGAAGTATGGCAAATGTGACGTAGAGACAGTATACTGAGGGCGGTTGGTGCTGGTGTGTAACGAAGAGATGGTGACAGCAAAAGAATGTGACACACACTTTTCTTCTTCTACTGCACTGCACATGACATGTATGTCCAAGAATTTATGGTCCCACGTTTTCATGGCTTTAATTTGCACAAAACTCCATTTGCCACATTTAGTAAAAGCTACAAAACCAGACTGCTCGTGTAAGCTCTCACAGCAGTTGCCTCGCGTCTCATCTCATAGTGCATGGGCGAATATTTTGCTTTATATTGTTAAATTTCTTTCCCACCACCCAAAAGTATAACTCACCTGTCAAAGGGATTCGTGTTATAAAATAATAAAAGAAGAAACAAAGAGAAATTTTATTGATTTTAGGAGGAATTACAAAGGAATAAGACTTAGCCACAAGTAAAATCCTTAAAATCTCTTTAAAATATAGACATTAATCATAAATACAATTCTATTTATAACACTCCTTCTTGAATGTCTATTCAACGGATTTGTGCCCCGTTAAAATCTTAACTAAAATAAAATCCAGTGGAAAAAAAATTTAGAAAAGGAAAAAGAGTACACATGTTTAATAATACGTCTTCTAGTTGCCTCGTTAAAAACCTTGCAAGGAAAACCCAGTGGGACAAAACCTTGTAAGGGAAAAAGAGTACAACGCGTATGACTCCCCCTGATGAGAGCATCAATTCACATCCTTGAGCCTTCGCATCCCCACCTTGTGCACTAGCTTCTTGAAGGTAGACGTCGGCAGTAATTTGATGAATAAATTATCCATATTAACTTCAACGAATATGTTGCATCTTGAAAATCCTTGCTATCACATTATCATGCTTATAGAAAATTGATAATTCATTCCACGTAACTTTTTCTCAAATGTTTATCATCTCTCCCCCTCATGTTAGAAAAACTAACTTGCTTCCTTAGCTTTGGAAATTCATATTTGTGCATTATGGTATTAATCAAAATATACACCGCACATCAATAATAATAAGATGAAATTAGTTGGTTCCTGACCCTGAAGCAGTTTGAGGGGAGAATGTAATATAGTTTCATATATAACGTATATCAAACTGATATAGGTGACTTTGTTCTCATAAGCAATAATTTAGCTACTAAATGGATGCAGTCAATAAATCATTTTGCTAAACCAACTGTGATGTAAACCAACTTATCAAGATGAACTATCTTGAATAGAAAATATGAAAATTATGCTCTAAATTAAATTATTGAGCAGTTATCTTGCAAACACCAAGTTGCAGGTTAATAATAATCGCTCATGTAACCATCTCATAGACGCATCTTATATGGTATACATGGCAGGTGAATGAGCCCATATTCACCTTTGATAAATTCCAGAATTCAAGGGATTCAATCCCAATTTTAGTTGGTATAATAATTGTGAGAACAAACAACATAAGAGAATTTGTAAAGAACTTTCTAGTTCTTTGATATTTACTCATGTGAGTTCTCTTTTATTTTTGCACATCATACTTAAATTAACATGGCTAAATTCTTTATGCCAACTGAATAAATTATCAATATTGATAAACTTTAGGTTTACACCATGACGTGTGGAATTATCAATAAATCCCAAGTTTATTGTGATTTGAGTTTTTATATTAATAAACATCCACTTTATTAAGACATTCTTTTGTTTGTGTGTAGTACAAACTGGAGATAAAACGGGTAGCTTTTCACATACTTATTACCCTGCTACAAGTTGTAGTAATTGAAGATATTAAATCTTTCCTTTATTTATGGTCTCAATATAACCAACTGCTTTCGCGAATACTTTATAAACTCAATAAGTTTCTTTGAGACTTATTACGACACAATAAATTGACATGATAGTTAATTATATTCCTCCAAAATAGTAATAATTGGCTCTTCCAGAGCTCTCAATTAAAATACCATATATTCACTAACATCTATATGGTGAATAAACTTTTAAGGAGAAGTTATATCATTATGGTCATCGTCAAAATTATATGCAAGATCTATTTCTTGCATTACCATTGACTTTTAATAATCACATTGCCAAAATATTTGGCATAACCACAATAGGTACGTGATCAATGACCATTCATGCCATAATAATGACATTATTTTCTTATATCATCTCAAACCTCCTTCTAGAGGTGAGTGTCGTATATTCACTACCACTAGCACGTTCATATTCTTTCAAGAATTAATATATATTCATAAATCAGACGTTGTCACATTCACATCATGAATGGACCATAATCATGTACGTGTGCTTTACAAAATCTCATGTCAAATATTACTTTCACAAAGTGAAAGATTATTTTGAGAATTCTTATTATTCTCATTATCATAATGATGATGACGATTATAATTTCGTCTATTGTCATGTCCACATCCATTGATACCTTCACGATAATAAATTTGTCTTCTTTTAGACTTATCACATATTGCTATCATATTCTCTTAAGGGAAATGAGAATGAAGCATATTCAGTGGGACGAGTTTCCACTTCTTTGCCCATAATCATACATGAATTTGATCATGGCAACGCATAGAAATTTTACCACTTCAGGTGGTTATAATTTCTTACAAACTCTATAAGAGTTATAATCAAAATTTATTGTCTTTGCTTGCATTTAAAATCAAATTATAGAATTTCAATAATTTAAAACAGAAAAATAAAGTAAAATACTTATCTTAAATCCAGAATTTAAACATGAAAGAAGTTTATGGAACAATTGACAATCATTATGCTCAATCCCAAAGCTTCTACTCAATTGATTAGAGGTCCGTGCTGATAACGTGTTATAAAACAATAAAAGAAGAATAAGAGTATTGCAAAGCAAAGTAGAGAGAAAATTCTTATTAATTTTCGGATGAATTACAATGGAATATGACCTCTCTATTTATAGGAAAGAATGAATTAGCTACCAAACAAAATCCCTAAGATCTTTTTAAAATATAGACATTTATCATAAATACAATTCTATTTATAACAATTCAAAATTTTTGTGAGATTATTTGTTCAATTTTCACTGACAATTCATTTTGAATTTTTTAACTTTTTTTCTTCAACCCCTCAGTGGAAATCCTGTTTCGGCCACCTGTCCCCAACCCATATAAGTATTTTCAATATTCGCCTTGGTGATTTTATTTGTTTGTATTAATATTGTGATAGGGACTTGTAACAACCTTCTTGCACAAAATAGTACGTCTCATCTGACACCCTAGGAATATTACTGTCATTGAGCTTGGAAAGAACTAGCCATTACCTATGATTTTTTGTTATCAATTTCTAATCTTATATTTTGTCCTGTATAGTTTTTTGCACGTCTCATAATAATAATAAAAAAATGTAATAATTTTAATCATAACAATATTTGCTTAGAATATTCGTTAAAACACCATGTACCGATGTGAGCAAATGGATTTAAATCTCACTAGCCTCATAATCTTTCTCCTTCCGTACGCTATTATTGTGCATTTTAATTAATAGTTAGGCATCAACTCATACATTATTAACTCCCAACAGTAATTTTTGCTTATACATGTATTGTTATTGCATATCAGACTAGGTATAGACAAACAATTGAATTACCATATAAAGTAATGCAAACGTTTTTGATACGGAATTTGAAAATGATAACAAAACGCACAACAAAAGTTTTCAAATCATAGGTACAACTGGCAAGAAAATTGTCCCCCAGCTGATATGAATCTAAAATGCGGAAGATAAAGAAATTAGAGATAAAAAGATAGAATTTGAAAATAGATCTAATAAAGTAATAATTGAAAAATAATTGTTAAAGATCAATCAATCACCCAATTATTCCATAACAAAGTGAACCTAAACTATTGGAATATCTTCAAGTGGAAGCTGTGTGATTCCACTTGAAGAACACAACTTGAATAAATTTATCATCAACTATGACAAATCATTGTTATACTTCTCAAAAGAGTATTCATCATTCATCAAAACAGTCTTCTCTAAAATGAAAGATGCAATGGCTATTTATACTAGAGTAGGTATTTGGTTACAAATGACCTAAATACTCCTAAGCTAATCCTAACGAACAAAGTGTGATTAGCTTATTACAAGTATAGCCTCTAATTACATGTATTCTTCAATTGATGGCAAATTACATACATAGACTCCCAATTGCGAAAGTAGTCCTCAGTTAACATCCAAAGCATGTGTTGGCTATCTTGGACATATCATCCTCTCCTGTTTGAAAAGAATTCGTCCTCGAATTCGAACCTTGCAAAATATGAAAAGGAATAAATACAAGTATAATTGTTCATCAAGAGGCAAATATATGCATGGCAATAATAAAAAAAAGAAAGTGCTCATGCATTCTGTTGGGTACTACTACTGTCAAAGTCAAGGGAATAGCCAGTTACCTCCATGACTTTAGAAAGTCCAAAAATAAGCACTAACTAATGTAACATATCATTCTTGCCTTGGATAAGCATTGAGATTTCAAAACCTTCTATTGGACCAAATATTAGCTTCAAGCATCTATCTCTCTTGTGGTTTTCTGTTTGATAATCTTTTACAAAGAAGTTCAAGACATTAGTGAAGTCACCACTAGTGAAGTCACCACGAGAAGATTTATCAGTTGCTACTTTGCTCCATTAAAATCTCCCTTTGTTTTGCTTTCATTACTGCTCTTTGTAAATCTCGTTACTGCTCTTCCATTGGGTTGGTTCTTTTTTTTTTCTTTATGAAATGTTCTCATGGGTTGCTGCACTTTGAAACCCCAGCCCAATTATTTGGTCGTATATCAACCTTTCCACCATTGCCCTTCAAAGCCCCTTTCACTCCTTTTTTGCTTTTTTCTTTCTCAAAATTAAATTAGAAATCGTCTCAACCCACTCGATTAATATATCTTTACCAGCAAAGAACTCCTGTCAAATCCAAACTGTGGTGAAATTAGAAGGTTTTAGATGGATTCTTTTTAGTTTTTTACATTTGGGGTCATTAAGGAGATTGAAGGAAGTGTTGGTGGTTATGTGGTGGTGTAATAGTGACAATTTATTATTTTAAGATTTGTTTAATGGTGGACGGTGATTGTGGTGGTAATGGAAGTGGTGTCCTTAATGTGTTTTTTTAATTATGGAGGGGGAAGATGATAAGATAGTTTGGGGTAGAGAACGACAGAGGATGGTGAAGAAGAAAATTGGAGGAGAAGGAGGTCTAAGAATCAGGTGGGGTCCATATTGATTTTAGGTTTGAAAAAATATAAAACTAATTTTATAGATCTTCACGCGCTTAGATTTAAGTGTAACACACAAAATTTGCTAAGTCAACGTAAGGGGTTTAAAAGTATATTCTTCTGCCAAGCATAGGTGGGTATCTGGTCATATGACGAGTTAAGGTGTTCATCTGTTGTGTATAATCTAAAGGGGCTATTTATGTATTTCGCCTATTATTTTCAGTGCTAAGTAGTGTCAAGTTTGACAAAGTATATCTTTAATGGTTGAGATTCTTACTTAAATTTTGTTCGAACTAATGATAAAGAAGTAATAAAGGTATACTAATGTGGTGGATTCGTGCAGTTCCCAAATTTTACAATACAATTTCAATGTACAATACGCCACTATAATGATTAAAGTATTTAGCTCGAGCTCCAAACGCTAGACTAGAATAACAACAATTAATTTGTACTTAATGGAAGATGCTTGAATTCTGTAACTGTAACACCTAGACAAATAAAAAGAATAGATTATATAACGTGATGCGAGAAAGGTAACCTTATTAACGTACTAATTTGATTATAATTTTAATTGTAAGTCACTCTCACCTTTCTTTCCCTTCTGTCGGCGCATGATAGAAGTGCTGCGCCTTTGCCGGAAATGCCTAGAAGGGGGCAGCAAAAGAAAGCAAATAAAATTCAGCTGTCAACAACGAAGTACCTGAGGCTAATCGAAGAATACTAACAAAGACAACTTGATTCTGAAACTATGGTTGATGGAACCCTAAGGGACAAAATAGGTGGATCTACATCACTGACAGTGCTAAGACCTGCTATCACAACTGCAGCAGCTCCGATGATTACAGACAGAATTAAGAGTATCTCCAGCCCTAAACCAGTGCAATCAAGTGAAGTGAAGAGGACCCCAGTGGGAACTCCCGTCAATGAACAACAACGAGCACATTGAATTTCTGAGTCTAATTCTAAATCAAAGGAAAGGAGAGGCGACGCAAGTAAAAGATGGGACAAAATCATGGGCTCATCTGTTCTTAGAAAATAAAATTACTACAAGAGGTATGGAATTGATTTATATAGCTCCAATCATCATTGAAAGTGAACTGGTGGCACAACTACTGCAAGAGGAGGTGGAAAAAGAAACTGAGAAATGGAAGCATGCTTTAGTTATGTATGTGGTAGGTATTTCCCCTTCCATTGGTGTTGTGGAGAGATTTATTGCTAGCAATTGGAACTACATAGCCAAGCCCAAGGTCTACTACCACAATCAAAGGTATTTTCTGGTGAAATTTGTTAGTATTGCAGACGGGGATGAAGTATTATACTCGGGGCCGCATACGATGAACAATCGACCAGTAATTGTCAAAATTTGGGAAGCTGATTTTGATTTCACCAAGGAGGTTCTTAGAATGATCCCTCTTTGGATGAAATTCCCTAATATCCCACTTAATTGTTGTAGTATGAATTCCCTTAGTCGTATCGGTAGTGTGTTGGGGAAACCTGTATATGCGGATGAGTGTACTTCCAAGGTGGATAGGGTCTCATATGCTCGTATGTTGATAGAAATGGATGTTACAAAACCTTTTCCAAACTCAGTGAAAGCCAGGGATCCGATGGGAAAATCATTGATCAAGAAGTTGTTTATGATTGGAAATCGAAGTATTGCCCTACGTGTCTGCTAATCGGGCACACCTGTCAAAATCCATCACAGAAAAAGCCATCACCTATTATACAGGGGAAGCCAAACAAGCAAAAGAGTAATTGGCAAAAGAGGAATGAAATAGTGGATATAACTCGAGACAAAGTACATGACAAAAGCATAAAACCTATACTAGAAGGAAGCAAGCAGCACCAAATCCAAAAGGATAATTGGACAGAGGTGAGGGGTAAATCAACTCGCAAAAGTGTTTAAGCAAGTCCTGAAGAAAGAAACTTGGCTGTTACTAATGGATTCAGATCTTTGGTGATCTCAAACATTCAGCAGCAACAACAAGAATACTCAGAGGGGGAGCGGTGAGGGGTCAATGTAGTTATGGAGATTCAAGTATAAGACCCCTGATACTATTTGTCTCTGATGAAGCTAATAACATGGAACATTAGGGTGTTTAACAAAGTATACAAGAAGATTGAGGTAATGAAGTTCTTTAGGCAGAATAAAATAGGCATACTTGCTTTGCTTGAGAGTTCAAGCAACATACGCTCCACAAATAATAAAGAAAGCGATTCTGAGATGACATTGGTGTTCCAATTACAACGCTACTACAAGGGGTAGGATTTGACTAATGGGGAATCCTAATGAGGTTGAATTCACTGAAATTGTAAACCATGTCTAGCTTATTCATAAAAAAGTTAGAATATATGGTTTAAATATGGAGTTCCATATGACTGTGGTGTATGGCTTACATACTGTTAGTGATAGGAGAGCACAATGGGGTGAATTGAGATCAATTGCTAGCTTGAAATAGGGTTCTTGGATTGCAATGGGTGATTTCAACGCTATTAGACATCTAGATGATAGATTCAATGGGAATCCAGTTCAAGAGTTTGAAGTAGCTGACTTTAATAAATTTCTGATGGATACTAATTTGATTGAACTGAAGACAATTGGGAGGACGTATACTTGGAATAATAATCACACCCATAGCAAGATAGACTGAGCTCTTGTTAATAGTGATTGGCTTAATAGGTGGACGCACTTGGAAGCTACAACACTTGATCCAGTCTTCTCAGATCATGCACCATTAGCTGTGGACTTTGCAGAAATCCCTGTAAAGGGCGCCAGACCCTTAGGTTCTTTAACCATCTAGTTCAACATTCTGATTTTTTTTTATCTCTGGTAGTTAATGAATGGAATAGTGGGAGGCATCAGCAGGGAATGCAAGGCATCTGGACTAAATTGCAGAAGGTGAAACAAGGGTTGAAGACATTGCACATAAAGGGTTACTCAAAAATTAACGAGAGAGTGTAGCAATGCAGGAAACTTCTAACTGAACTACAAATTCACCCAAGAGATCCTAATCAACAGGAGATCTTAGCTGTGAGGAGAAGGAACTGAAATTGCATCTTGAAAAGTGGATAACAATAGAAGAGAGCATCCTCAAGCAAAAATCAAGAGTTAAATGGCTACATCTAGGTGACTGTAATAATTCTTATTTTTTTGCTTGTATGAAGAACATGGTAGCTCAAAATCAGATAAGAAGGCTAAATACTCTGGATGGTAATATTGTACAAACTGAAAAAGAAATAGAGTCAAAAATAATAAAATTCTACCAGGATCTACTAGGCTCTACTGCTCCATAGTTGCCAGCTGTCCAACTTGATGTTTTCCAGGAAGGCCATAGGCTAAGCAGAGTCCAATAATCGCAGTTAGTTTCACCTGTAACTGCAGAGGAGATATACAATGCCATAGTGGATATTGATGATCAAAAGGCCCCGACTCGTGATGGCTTTAATGCATTTTTTTTTAAAAGTTGGCAGATTATTGGAGAGGAGATTACTGTTGTGACAGAATTCTTCTATTCAGGTACCCTATACAAGCCCATCAATTGTGCCTCAGTGACACTTGTCCCTAAAGTAAGGAATGCTCTCACGGTGAAAGAATTTAGGCCTATGTTATGTTGCTCTATGCTATACAAAATTATATCAAAGGTTATTACTAAGATAATACAACTAGTTATGGATGAATTGGTAGACCACAGTCAAGCGGCATTTGTGCCAGGCAGAGTTATCACTGATAATATTATTTTGGCGCATGAAATTATCAAAGCTTATGGCCGAAAAGACATTTTCCCCCAGATGTATGATTAAAATTGATATGCAAAAGGCATACGACTGTCGGATGGGGATTCATTGAGCAAGTATTGCAAGGATTGCATTTTCCCGCAAAGTTCATTAGTTGGATAATGACTTGCTTGAAAATAGTTTCTTATTCAACTAGCATTAAGGCCAAACCTAGCAATCCTTTTGCAACAAAGAGGGAAATTAGACAAGAGGATCCAATGTCCCCTTATTTGTTTGCGCTTGTGATGGAGTATTTAAGCAGATTGGTTAAGAGAATGACCAAGAATCCTATATTCAAGTTCCACGCTAAGTGTGCTAAACTCAAGATTACTCAACTAGGATTTGCTGACGATCTGCTTTTATTTTGTAAGGCTGATAAGTTTTTTATTCAGTTGTTATCTAAATGCTTTCAGGATTTCTCAAAGGCCTCTGGACTAATTGCTAATACCATAAAGAGTTCTGTCTACTTTGGTGGTGTCAATCCGATATTGGAACAAAAATACTAGACCTGTTGGGATTCTCAAAAGGGATGCTCCCATTTAGATATTTGGGGTGCCTTTGAGTTCCAAAAGATTATCTATCATACAGTGACAACCTTTGATGGACACGATGATGGACAAGCTTACTAGTTGGACCAGTAAATTCCTTTCTTATACGGGGAGGGTAATGCTAACTAAAAGTGTCTTGTTTTCTATCTAAATGTCACGACCCAAACTGGAGGATCATGACTAGCACCCAGGCCATACTTGCCGAGTACCAACATACATTTTATCTACCCTTCTTATTATCTTTAAGAGATAACAAGATCAATATAATGGTAGATATGGATCATGAACATACTTCACATAGGATGACATGATTGCTAAGAAACTACATAAAAGGTACGATCTACAACGCTGCCATGAAAGACTATACAACAAAAATTAGCCAACAAGGCATACCAAACTATACATGAGTCGACACCTGTCTATGAGCCTCTAAAGGAGCATAAGTAATGTAAAATAGCCGGAACAGGGCCCCGACATACCCATAATATCTATAACAAAAATGCATACCAAGACCACGGCAAGTCTAGAGAAGGGATCTCGCCTATAACCACTGAGCAGGAAAACCTATTGTGGTGGGGGAGCTGTGTCTACCTGTCTATCAGGACTTGCAGCACGACATGCAGCGCCCACAAATAAAAGGACGTCAGTACGAATAAAGTACTGAGTATGTAAGGCAGGAAAGCATAAATAAGAACAGTAATGTAGAGAGAGATGTAGGAGATACAACCTGTAGCATCTGAGTGCTTCTAAGAGACATTAAAATGAAACGCATGATACATATATATACATAATCTTTTAAACATCCGCCTCTGTGGTCATCATCATCATCACAGAACATTCGCCTCTGTGGGGATCATCATCATCATATCATACCCGGCCTCAAAGAGGACTCGGTAAACCCAACTGATCACTAGTTGCACAATAGGTGCCATACCCGGCCGACTATAGCGGCTTGATAGAGTAAAATAGATACATATATATAATGCATGCAATACTCATTGGAATCATGTTCTGAACATTACAGAGTGACGTCNTAAAAATACTTCAGCTACGATCCCAATGCCTTTCTCAGAAGGTCTTCCTAGCAATAGAATAGTAAGATACCACATTTGGCGTCTTAGGAATTTCCCAGAATTCGTGCTAAAAGGAAGAAGGAAAGGGATAGCCTCACATACCTTGTATACACTGCCCAACCTCAAGCTATGCAAAAGTCATGACTCCTTAGTCTACAATAGGAGAAATTACACTATCGTTAACGTTTAAGCGTCGTAACTATTATGTACCGACCACAACCTATTTTATGATGAAACAGACAGAACCTACCCTATTTATATTACTTCCCACAATTGAAAATAATCACCAAACAGCCCAAACAGCATCAATGTTAATCATATTGACCTTCCCAAAATAGCCACCAACCGATAACATTACTACCAAGCCTTTCGATATATATTTCACAAGTTCTAGCTTCAATGACTTAGACGCAACTTGGATAATATTAAATACATATAGAGTAAGAGGTTCCTTACCTTTATACAGAAAGAAAAACTCCAA
Organism: Nicotiana paniculata; assembly: GCA_005239505.1. Lineage (NCBI taxonomy): Eukaryota > Viridiplantae > Streptophyta > Magnoliopsida > Solanales > Solanaceae > Nicotiana > Nicotiana paniculata. Next base: position 1,238 of record ML336949.1, on the reverse strand, counting down.
TTGGACCTTAATTTTCCATGAAATATCCCTCCAATTCTGCCACAACAACAAGAAAGCGAGACTAGCAATCAATTTGTGTTTTTCGTCACTAGAATCACTTTAGAAGGCTTGAAATCACCTAGGGTTGATATTAAGAACTTGAGGGAGTATTTACAGAACATAAAACCCTTAAAACGACCTCCCACAAGAGCTGGAACAACACAAAAATGAGCAACAACAAGAAGAAAAAGAAACTTACTAGCGCCACGGGATTCCCGACACTTGATTTGTGTTGTTTGCCCTTTGTTTGGGTCTTGAATCTTGAGAGAACCTTGAGAGGGTGTTCCTAGGGTTATAAGGTCTGAATATAGTGAAAAGAAATGGCTTAAAACGGTTTGTAGGCGTCATATATAGATCCAAATGTCTTAAACCGCCTAAGTGGGCCCCATAGAGAGGTGCTTGGCGCAGTCTCGCGAAAACGCGAATATCTCTTTACTCCAAGATCGTATCGACGAACGGTTTAATGCGTTAGAAACTAGACTCATAGATATTTAATTCGGTTGTTAGATCACTCCATATAAAGTAAATTGGGAGAAAATATTAGTAACATTTGACCTTATGTTCAAGTAAAATTATGAACCTAAGTTGCGACAACTTTTGACGACTTTTTGTCTCATAACTCGTTTGACTTCAAGACTTATGATAAGGATATTATATGATTCAAATACCTTAAAAAAATACCTCTTGAGTGTATTAAGAACCTCTAGGTTTACCCGAAAATACGGCTGACAACATCCTTGATTCGTTTAACTTCTAATACTTGTTATCCACTTATCCACCCTTATACACCTTTGTATAATTTAAGACCAATAGGATTAACTTCTTATCATCTTAAAGATAATATCTTCATGGATTTATGTTGACTACCTTATGGCATGAGCTTGTAACTTGTGAAGACCTTTGCCAACTTTTGTTTCACCACTTGCTTGACTTCNTCATTCCCCCCTTTGGAACATTCGTCCTCGAATGTTGACTAATGCACTTTTCCATATCTTAAGCAATAACTCTTACGAATAATTTAATATCGTCTTTGCCAACTAGGGAGTTGTTCGGTGAATAAATCCAAAGTATAGAACATTCCCCCCTTTAGGCCTCTTTCTCAAACCACGACTTATGGTCGAACTCCTTTTAATGTTGTAACTATTTCTACCTTCTTTCATGCATCCTAGACAATTCTAACCTTGAATGTGCGCCAATGC
>MDKI01069057.1:0-35515 GCA_005239505.1 Nicotiana paniculata | reverse complement strand
TTTTTTTTTTTTTTTTTTTTTTTTTTGGTGTGTGTGTGTGCGCGCTTGATGTATTTAATTACTCTACATTGATGGATATAATATTTGTATTTTATTCAAGTTATTTTTCATGATTTGTTGTGTGCATTGGGATGCAGCTGCTTGCTAGTATAGTCGGTCCTAACTCCTAAGCACGATAATACCATAGTTGTAATGATACAAGAGGATTTACGTAATCTGACTTTCAAAGGAGGATTCAGGATTTGAACTTTATGGGTTCGAGTTTGGGATTCTACCACAAGTCCACAACTCATTTGATTTACTGGTTTCGAAATTAATTATTTGTACAAATTTAGTAGATTGTTAACATATATACAGAGGCCGATCCAAGATTTTATGTTTATGGGTTCTGGATTCAAGGGCAGGATAACTTACGGGGTTCGGGATAGATTATTTATACTTATCAAATGGGTGTTTTAACACAAATAGGGTTTGTGTTAAAGCTATTGTGTTTTGTCAAACCAATAAACTATATTATAGATCCAACCCTGCACATATACAGGGTGTAAGCCAAAGCTACTGGTTTCCTCTCTAGTACTCTACGTCTGCCTCTGGGTTTATGTAGTGGAGAGCAAGTAATTTGGTATTGCAGAGTGTTGATTGATTTCCAGTGTTCTCCCATGGTTCATTGGAATAACGCCCTTTTCATTATTTCTTTACCATGTGGAAATCGACCATATAGTATATTTTTCGTCATGAATTCCTTTGCAGTTCATCAGGTCTTGTCTTTTTAAATTATCCAATCAGTTAATTTTCAATGAAAAGGAAAGAAAAACACAAAAAAGAACAAAAGAAGGTTCACGTAGATATGCCCGCTAAGAATTTTGATGAGATTTGGTGCATTCTTTTTCTTTACACTTGCAGCGCTTTTTACCCCTCTCTGTGGTGGAATAAGTGTTTGATAGTCGGAGCTTTGGCTTAAATCTCCTCCTTTTCTCTCTCAGCCGGTGATTGTGTGTTAATGAGACCATCAGAATCTGATAAGCCACCGTATGTGGCAAGAGTAGAGAATATGGAGGCTGACCATCAAAACAGTGCGAAGGTTCGAGTACAATGGTACTACCGTCCTGAGGAGTTTGTTGGTGGCTGCAAACAGTTCCCCGGGACAAAGGAACTGTTTTTGTCAGATCACTATGATGTGCAGAGTGCACACGCTATTGAAGGAAAATGCAAAGTGCACTCTTTGAAGAACTACACCAAATTGGAGAACGTGGGCCCTAAGGATTACTTCTGTAGGTTTGAGTACAAAGCTGACACAGGAGAGTTTACTCCTGACCGTGTTACCGTGTGAGTTTCTCATTGCTTTGTTGTGAAAGTTGAAAGTAGTTAATTTTGGTGGTTGGAATGGTATGCTTGTACTGTATACTTGCGTTGATTTGGGTATATTTGGATGTGTTGATTTTGAAGGTATTGCAAGTGTAAGATGCCCTACAACCCAGACGATCTCATGGTACAGTGTGAAGAATGCAAAGACTGGTATGCGTATACTGCTTTTTAAATAACGTGTATCACTATCAAATGTGTGTCACTATCAACTTTGTAGAACTTGCATTGCCTCTTTTCCTTAACGAATGTAGATATATTTTTGTCGTTATTGTTGTTATAATTATTGTTTCTTTATTGAACTATGTTTGTCATATTGGTTTTTCTTTTCAAAGATATGTGAGTAGTTCCAAAGGCTATGGTTCAGTGGTATGGACATAATACCTGATGTGTTGGGTGAGGCGCACGTCATGGGTTCGAACCCTGCTGTAGACAAAGTTTGGTATTTAAGTTGGGAGGAGGGAAGCCCGGGGGTGATCTCTAGTTCTCTACTAAAGAGGGTAAGCGAGACATAGCCTAGAAGCTCATGCACAAATTGATGAGGAGATGTACAGGATGAGCATTTTGTAAATTCATGTTTAACCACAAGGGGGCAAGACCTAGTTGAGAACCAGGAAAAAAAGCGGTGCCCGGATGGCATCCACTTTGATTGATTGTTTTGAAGTGAAGGGCTTTTGCCTACTAATGAGTACTGATATGCGGTTTTAGTATTAGAAAAAGAATTAGCAGGGATATGGGCAAAGTCTGCAATGATTACCGGGAATTAGCGAAGTATTACTTCTTCCTCTTAGTTCAAGCATTCTTTATTTCTCTGATATCAAAGAAAAAAAGTAGAAGAAGATACATGAGTAAGTATTATTGAAACAAAATGCAATGCTGTTACTGTTTCTGGACTTCTGTTGGAAACTATAAGATAGGCCTTCTTTGTTCCCGAAAGTCCTCGCATGGTAAAGAAAAGTAGGTCTTTATCTGTAGTTATTCCTTAGTTCTTACATGAAGTTTTATCTTTGTCTATATAATATAATTAAAAAAATGATGATCAATCTAAATGTAACACCCTAGACTTTAGACAGAGTCCCGCTTCGGCAAAACACAAGAGGGATGTTGGGTATATAAGTTAACAAGCCTTAGACCCTAGTGACGCGTTTTAAACCCGTGAAGGCCTAGGCCCAGAGCGGACAATATCACTAGCGGACTGGGTTGTTACAGATGGTATCAGAGCCACTCTTGTGTCAGCCTTTCCAGTGATAGGTCAGAGTTCAACTGAGTTTAGGCAAATCCCAGTAAGGCCGGGCAAACCTCAATGCTGAGTCTAGACGAATCCCATGCAATGGGGCAAACCTCAGCGTGTCCTCGCTGAGTCCATAAGAGGGGTATATGTAACACCCCAGACTTTAGACAGAGTACCACATCGGCAAAACACAAGAGGGATGCTGGGTATATAAGTTAACAAGCCTTAGGCCCTGGTGACGCGTTTTAAACCCGTGAGGGCCCAGGAACTAGCGGGTTGGGCTGTTACACTAAATTTGTGTGCGTGTGTGTGCAATACTTGTGATTATGCGTGTGTGTTTTTTGTATCTCGACTCATTCCTAAAGGGATGAATTTTCGATATGGGATCTCAAGATGCAAAAGATGGTATCAGATTAAATTTTCTAGAGAACCTAAAGAGGAATAGCAGACTGCATTAGTGTGACTGTTGAGAGGAAATATTTATGCGTCTGTAATTGCATTTACTGGTATTGAGTGAAAGTCTGCTTCACTCTTCAGGGTCCTGAATGCTACCATGGCCTGAGTTGGCCATCGAGTTTGTTAAACCAACCGTCTGTGTGATGATTGTTCAATCACTATGACAATGACTAAGAGGTTCTTTGTTTATTTTACGTACAATTTATTGCAGGTTCCATCCCTCTTGTATGGGAATGACGATTGAAGAAGCCAAGAAATTAGACTATTTCTTGTGTTCTGACTGTTCATCAGAACACGATGCGGAACAACCTCGGAATACAGTTCATGTTTCACCATCTCGTGAGCTAAAGGTAAAAGGCCTGTTGCATAGTCTTGTTAGCCATTGATATGACACTCTTTATGACTATTTAGGGATATTGTATCTCAAGTCAGTGGCCTTTTGCTATTTCGGGGAGGAGGGGAGGGGTTGTTGGGCTTGATTGAATGATGGTGTGTATGTTTAGTCAAAGTGATATCTAATGTAGCATATGCTTCATCCTAAAAGACTTAGTGTTGCCTAACGTCGATTCGACTTTCCTTTTCTCAAAAAGGTTATTCTTCATCCCTGAGGACGGAGAACAATGAGCTTGCACAAGAGTTCCATGTTTTATTTGATAACAGTTATGTGTTAAGTCATGTTGATCTATACTTTGTCATATTAATGATAAAATCCACTATCAAATGACCAAATTAAGCTGGTGTTTGATCTCTTCTTATTTGGGTGCTGATAACGCCCAAATAATTGCTAGTCTTTTAGTTGACTTCCCTGGATCGAAGTGCTGCTACTTGCTTGTTAACTTTGTTTTCTTGTGCTTCTTTTCAAGGTACCAATCTTGGGTGCACTACCTCCAAATCCCAACCCACTCATGTTTCAAGGTAGGCATGAACAGAATGAGCAACTTAATCAACAAGGACAATCCCAAATGGATGGTTACATGAGTGCTATTGTACCACCACGCATTGGGGCTGCCAATTTTAGCTTGAATCCAGTTCTGTTAGAAATTTTGAAGGACGAGGGTCTATTTGGCGGGCTTCACCATGAGGATCCGTATTGTCATTTGCGGAATTTTCTCGCAGTATGCGCGCTTCAGCATCAGTATGACGTTTCTGAGGATGCTCTTCGGTTACGTTTATTCCCTTTCTCACTTCAAGGGAAGGCTTCAGATTGGTTGGATAATCTTCCAGCCATGTCTATCTATACTTGGCGAGAGTTAACAAAGGTATTCCTTGCAAAGTACTTTCCTCCCGCTAGGACAGCTGAATTGAGAATGGGTATTCTTCAATTCAAGCAGAAACCGCATGAATCATTGCATGAAGCATGGGACAGGTACAAGCTTTGCATAAAGAAATGTCCTAATCATGGGTGTCCCGATCAATTACTTTTGGAAATCTTCTACTTGGCTTTGGATAAAGTTACAAGGTCCGTGGCGGATAATGCGGCAAATGGAGCTATCATGAATCTCTCGGTTCAAGATGTGAGAGTCATATTAGATAGGATTTCGGATAATGCTCATGCATGGCATACATGGGAGACTGAGGACACTCCTACCACAGCAAGTACGGCAAGTCAAATGGCTAGGGATGAGACCATGGCGCAACTTGTGACTCAAGTGGGGCTTATTTCCAAACAACTTGCCGAGATGGGGGTCAAGAAGGTCCATGTGGTTGATGCCACAAGGGGACAGTTTATTAATTCTTCACCCAATGTGTGTGCTCATTGTGCAGGGCAAAGAGTGACAACCCAAGAGCATTGCCATCATTCTCCAGAGGAGGACGCGAACTATGCTGGAAACTACGAAGGTGGCATGAATCAAAGGGGTAATTATCAAGGTGGTCGTCCATCCCAATCTCAGTGGCGACCACCCCAACAGTGGCTAAACAATCAAGGTTGGAATCAAAACACTCAAGGAGGTAATTGGGGAGCCGGTACTTCACAAGCATCTAATGCACTAAGGCCTCCTATGTATCAACAAACAACCCAACATCCACCCTACTACAATCAATGCCAGTCCTTCCATCAACCTAAAGACAACAATGGCAGCAATGAACTTGCCAAGATTAAAGGGTTGTGTGAAAAGATGTTGGCTGTTTCGGGGAGAACAGATGCAACACTTGAAGACTTGGGGCAAGTCCAAAATACTGAACATTAGGCCCCAAGGTGCTCTACCAACACCAAGTGATACCATAGCTAATCCTAGGGGCGATTCGGGAAATCTACATTGGATGGAATAGTTGGATGTTTGGGTTAGATGTGAAGCTGGATGTATGGCGACGAGCCTCAGAAAGCTGATCAGGTGATACTCAAGAGTCAAGACTTGTAACTTTCCCAGCTAGATTTGCAATATGTCTGGTTAAGGAAGATACTTGATTATCAGCGCTTATAGAACTGTTTTATATGAGATGTGAATTCATTAAGTCGTAAACTAATGGAGATCTTTTCATCTAGTCAGTTTGAGTTAATCGACAATGCATTTCGAGGTCACTGCAGCATCCTTGTGTGATGGAATCACGACATATCGAGCTGGTTGTACAGCTAAAAAAAGTTGTTTGTGCAGCTTAGCTTGATTTATATGTCAAGTAGCACTCTTGTTTTATATACTAGAAATACCATGCCTTGTGAATTTTACAGATGAAGGGCTCAAATTTTCCCAGAGGTAGACCCTCAATATGTAACATTTGCAGCCATAATAGAGCTGGGCAAATGCGTTGAATATGTGGTGTGGTGTATAAAATTCAAGAGTTAACCGTGCCTTCACTAAGGAAAATGGAAGGAGGACAATTTTCAAATAATTTTTAAACCAATACTTCTTAAAATAACATTTTTCGTAATAGAACTCTAATATTTTGTAAGATAACATCAAGGCTAGTACGAAAAGAAAAGATTTTTTTGACTCCACTTATTCCTAGTTTATTTCATAACTTAGCAATTTGTAAAGCCTACCTCCACTTATTCATGGCTGTCTTTTGATTCAATCAAGCTGTAATAACCTCCATTTAAATTTGTATTAGAATTACGCCAAATTAAAATGCAACATTTGTTTGAAGTTGAAATGCTATAATTTAAAAATAATTAGAAGTTAATTTTGTGTCGACATCATTTTCACATGGAAAAAAGATACGTAAAAGATTTTTGAGGAAAAGTCATTATTACACTTAAAATTTCTTCTCAAACCAGTTTTTAGATATTTCACAAGTACTTCAAATCCTAAAATATTTTATTTATGGCCAAATGGAGCATGGTGTAAAAGCATTTTCAATTAAGCCCTATGAGGAATACAGAAAATATACATGGTATATCAACTTAACTAACCAATTGTGACACTATCATAACGACAATCAAGAGTCTTTTATAAGCTTTTCCAATGCCTATAAATCGAGGGACAAATTCCTCGTGTCTACGTGAAAAGTGACCCCAGAATTCGAATGAGGTCCAATTCCTCGGGAAGAAAAATATTGCCAGGTGATTTCTCTTTATTTGCCTAAACCTTGATGGATAGAATTATTCGAAATTTAAGTTTGCGGGAAATAGCAGATACCCGATGAAATAGTCAATGTGTGAGCAAGCTGGCTCAAATAACATTGTCAGGGACAGAGGCAGAGGGGTGAAGGGTTCAATTGAATCTCCTTCATCGAAATTATACTATGGAATAATAGAAATAGAGCAAAACCGATTTTTTCCCTTATGTATAAGCTGTTGAATCCCATTGGCATAGGATATACTTTTTGAATCTCTTGTTTGGATTCCCGGCTCCGCCACTGATGATCTGTTACAAAAAAAATACTGAATCAATGAGTTATACTATCTATGTTTCAATTTATCTGAACATATTTCTTTTTTCGTCCGTGCAAAAAAGAATGACCCATTTTCATATTTGGAAACAATTTACCTTTAAGCAATGATTTATAGCCACATAAAATATTTATGACTTATTTTACGCTGCAAGTTCAAAAGTATATCTCTTTTTCCTTTTAACTTTGTACCCGGTCAAATGAATTTATATAAATTGAAACGGAGAGAATATGAAATAACAATTAGAGTCAACCTCTCTATAACAGTCTCGTTTGTTCCGAATATTTTTGGATATTATATCGAAGTGCTGTTATAGAGGATATATATATTACAACATAAGATGAAAATTGGTTCCGAAAAAGCTTGATTTTTTTAGGGAGATGTTGTTATACAGGTATGTTGTTATGTATGTTGTCTTCCAGATTGCATTAGCACTAAGCTTCCTGTAGATGTATTGTAGGGCTGAAGCTATGTTATGCTTAAATAGATTGGGTTAGGTTGAAATAACAAGTTTATGTATTAGTAATTTTAATTGTCATTGATAGTTGTACTCCATTTCCCTGATAATTTCTATTAGCTAGTTTTATGTCTTCCTTCTGAATATTTACCTGTATCTTTTCCTTGTTTTTTACGTATGAGTTTTGGAACGCATTTGGGAAGAATAACTCTTAGGAATTGTTCTAGTCAGATGCAGGTGCCCGCCGACAAGACGACTTCATAGCCATAGAAATGCGCCAGAGTAAATGCTGTCAAACTCTCCTGCAATGGAACTGTCCTGCTCTTAGGGGAATTCTTCAATAGGTTTGGCTAGTTCATCCCTTTAAAGATATCCTGTTTACTGGTTCACTTTGCAGAATAGGCAAATTTTTTGAGACATTGGCTATTCCTTGCATGTTGTATCTCATCCTGCAACAATCCAGTCCACTAGTGATATTGTCCATTTTGGGCCTAAGCACGTGTCACTAGGGTTTAAGGTCTATTTAAATGTTTTGTCGATTTGAGATTCGTCTAGGGTGTCACATGCATACACCCTCCCTTAGGGACTTTGCAAGGTTTGCCCCACTATCGTTCAAGGTTGCACGCAGAGTGGCTCCGATACCATATTTAAGAGCCCAACCCATTAGTGATATTGTCCGTTTTAGTCCTAGGCCCGCAGGACTTTAAAACGCGTCACTAGGATCTGAGGCCTGTTTACTTATATACCTAGCATTTCTCCCGTGTTTTATCGATGTGGTATTCGCCTAAGGTGTTACACATCCTTCCTATGAATTGTGGTTCCTTGTTGTTTCCTAATTTAAGAGATTTGTAGTGGTAACAGTTTGAAACATACTAGATGAATGAAGCTGTGAATCATCATCCTGTTTCTGCAAGTAGTTCTGCACAAGTTCTAACTTGATAATTATCGTAGAACAGATCTATGTTGGCATGACCGATATGGTTCATTTTAGTTTTTCCTTTTTGCCCCCCTCAAATTTCTGTTAAGTTGTCTCAACAATCGGAAAATGTTATGCTCTTCTGTAGTTCATATCTTTAGGGCAGCCCAAAGACAGGAATTCTTATTTCTCAAGCCATAGTAACAAAGATAGCTATAATGTGCGGACTCTCCAAAATGCTGCCGCACCAGTGTCGGATCCTCCAAAAATACATTACTTTTGGAGGATCCGACATGCACCCGGCTACATTTTCGGAATGTCCGAGCAACATAGAATGTTAGTATGCTACCTTACTAATCCTTGATTATAGTTATCAGAAAAGATTACTACCTACTAAGTGAGTTGAAAGGCTCTTTGTTCCTGTCAATGGCGGAGCCGCCCCTTCGTTCGGAAAATTACACTGTGTAGTTCGACTTTTTTTTATTTTATATGTATAATATTACTATATGTTGTCTCCCGTTGACTTCTTCATATGTTTACTTCTTTATATATTGACACCCTTTAGTGAAAATTTTGACTTCATCACTGGTTCCTGTGACTTTATAGGGTATTTAAGAATTAGTGAAGCACCTTCTTTAGCTGAGCTTCCAATTTTGCATAGTAATTCTTTCAATCAAAGGAAAGGTAACCAGGTACACATGATCTACACATGATCTGTTGGCTGTTTCAAGATCACATTTGTGCTTTTGCAAATGACCATACATCTACAATCCAGTATCCTTTTAATTTCTTACAGCTCCTATCGTCTCACGAAGAATACTTTACCCCGGACGCAAACCTAATGTATAAAGAGAAATATCACACATGCCATTGTAAATTGAATACAATCCTATAGTACAAACTATGGCTGTTTAAGCTACTACCAAAAACAGATCATGGCAAAGCATTTAAACGTCCTCCTTCTCTGCAGCATCAGGATTCTTTTTCGTGTTGGCAGTGGTCGTATCCGTCCAATTCTTGAGCTCTTCTTCTGATTCTTCAAGACTGCTAAAGTTCTGCACCTTGTATTGGTGTCTCATTGAAAAAATTAGGAAAACCAAGTAATTGATTACTCCTAGCACTGCTAGCATCCAGTAGAAATAGTCCAGCCTACCGTTGTTCAAATTGCTTTTTAGCCAGCTCCCATTTGTTACCTTATGTACAAGTGAAACTAGCAAGCTACTCATAAAAAATCCCATTGATAGTGTTGTAAGAAATAAGCCAGTGCTCATAGATTTCATCCCTTCTGGTGCCTCCCTTATGAAAAACTCAAGCTGACCAACATACGCAAAAGCTTCTCCAGCGCCGACAATGAAGAACTGAGGTATTAACCAAAATGCTCTTATGCTATAACTATGTTTTACGAAATTTTCCCTTCTTTGCTTTTCTACTATAGCTGCAGCTATCATACCAGCAACGGATAGTATTAGTCCGACTCCAACCCTTTGAAGGCTTGTAAGTCCTTGTCTATTGCCTGTGATTTTTCTAGCAATAGGTACAGTAACTCTTTCGTTTATGGAAGTAAACAAGAGTATCGAAATAAAGAGAAACACGGAAAAGGAGCCCGCCGGGATGCCAAATTTGCCAACTTCTCTATTCATGAATGTAGCTTGCTCGATGCTGAAGGTATTCATCTGAGAATAAACTGTCCAAAAAAGTATGCATGTGGACCATATCGGTATCAGCTTAAGTACCATTTTCACTTCTTCAACTTGAGTAACTGTTGAAACTATCCAAGGGTTGTTTCTATTTTCATTTGCAGCTGTATATTCATCAAGAATGGCTGCCTTGTCGAAATACCTTTGTGATAAGAAGAACATACTGATTAGCTTCTATATGAAAATCAAGAATTCATGCTTCTAATACGCTATCGTGATTCATTCGTTCTTGCTTTCGTCCTAAAAAAGTTCATTAAATTAAAATCTAATTAAAGATGTCACATTTTACATAATAAAATTTGATTCTAGCGTCAGTGAGAAGGGGAGCCTCGGCGTAACTTGTAAAGTTGCTACCATATGACCAGGAGGTCACGGGTTCGAGCTTTGGAAACAGCCTATTGCAGAAATACTGGGTAAGGCTGCGCACAATAGACCTTTGTGCTCCAGCCCTTGTATAACGGGAGCTTAGTGCACCAGGCTGCCTTTTTTTTTGTCACCGAGAATATTTAGGTTGAAGATACCTTTCTTGTAAACGAGAAGTGTTAAAAGCTTGAGGTAGGTATAATTCCCTAGTTGTTATTGTTATGCATTGTTAGATCATGCTTACCTTAGCATTTTTGTATGTGGGACTTTTGCATTGTGATATTCATTCAAGAAGCCAGGATCTGAAGGGTAAGAAAGTTTCCTCTTTCTCCAAGCCAAGATCAACACTCTCCATATAATAGTCAAAGGACTTCCCTCTGGCTTCTTGAATCTGTATAACGATGTTCCACCGAGCAGTACAGCTACAGCTATGACCATTGCACCAGCCGATATTCCATATCCCCATCCTCTTCCTACATTGTCTTGTATATACACTAATACGGTCACTGCAAACAAAGATCCCAAGCTAATGCAGAAGTAGAACCTGTTGAAGAAATATATCATGGCTTTGTTCTCTTTAGGATTTGATGAATCAAATTGGTCTGATCCAAAACCCGAGACGCTGGATTTGATTCCACCACAACCAAGTGCTATGGTGTATAATGCTGCAAAGAGGAGAGCAAGTTGCTGGCCGCTAGCTTCAATGCAGTGACCTTTCGATCTTGAGTCACACACAGGCGGCTTCATACTTGGAATAGATGTTGCAAGTGTCAACAGCGTTACTCCCTGGTTATGGACACATGCAAAACATATTAGGTGAGTGGTATGTTTAACTAGTATCTTGCTTAGTTACTTCAAAAGGTAGTTTCACACTTTCAAAGTGTTGAAGACATAATTAAATAAAATAAAAGCATGCTCAGTCTAACAACTTAAGCTTTTAAGAGATCAGACGGTCACACAATTCAACATAGTACCAGAGCAGATCAAGGTCATGTGTTCTAGTCTTACTGTTATCGTTAACGTGGGTGGCACGTTGAAAACATAAGTAAATAAGATAGTGTGCTCTCTCTGAAAGCTGAACATTTTAGATGACATGGACGCACAATTCAACAAAAAGAACCAGGTAAGTTTTTATGTAACTGATATAAGCAAAATACAAAATCTCCAAAATCACTATAGTTGCTGTTTTCTTTCAAATTATGTGTTGTTTGCTTTATGAAATACACTTTTTCCATTTCAGATATTCCTGTATAATGGTAGTTTTCTATCTATAATTGATTCAAGATTCTTACCACAGCAGCAATGGAACCAAAGATTGCAATAGTTGCATAACGGCCGAGTTTAGCATCTGCCAAGAAACCACCAAGGAGGGCAAGGAGATTGAGTGTGCCCATGAAATTTGTGACAATGTTGGCAGAATCAGAGGATGGAAGATGTAAATCTCCAACCAAGTAAGTCACTAAATTCATTGATAACCCCATAACACATATTCTTTCTGCTAACTCTGATCCTGTAACAAAAAAAAAAAGAAAAATTTAACTTTGAGACTATGAAAAAAAAAACATAAGAATGTTATGCTCAAGAAAAACAAAGTTAAGTTCATGTTAGTGAGAGTATACCTAAGATGAGCCCTGCACCTAGCCATCCTCCAGTACGAGATTTATCAACCGGATTTCCTCGAAAATCAACTAGAGCTCCATTAGCTGAACCATCTTTTTCATTATGGTTGGCAACCAAAACCTGTGAATCATTTAAAGAAAACTCAAACATAAGATACCTTAGCATGAAAACATTTAGTTTCTATAATGGAAGAGAGAATAGCTTAGTTTAGCATATTACCATTGTTGTTGGATTGTCTCCACAAGTAAGAAAGGAGAGAAGGTGATAGTTAATTTGAGGAAGGAGGAAGGGAAGAGGTATATATATATATAAGTGTAGGATTTTCTAGTGTAAAGCACAAAGTGAAAATGAATGATTAGGCCAAAAGTTGGAAAAGGTAGGCATTAGCAACAGAATGCCATGTTAAATATCTTCTAGATCAGTAGGTAACTGACTGATTGCAGTTGATAGGTTCTATGTGGAAGGATCATTATGTGGTCAAAAAGCTTAAAATCCACTGAGAAAATATGATTGATATAATGTCACTTCTTGGATATGAAAGTGTTTCTTATCTCCACAAAACACTATAGGACCAGTAGCCCCAGTAGCCCCAGTCTCTTGGTTATATCAAATACATTTAGTGAGTTTGAGGCTTTGGTATTATCTCAAATAAGTTACAACACGTGAACCAGAAAATGAATAGGGGTCGTCGCGTAACTAGTAAAGTTGTTGTCACGCGACCAAGGGGTTACGGGTTCGAGCCGTGGAAACAATCTGTTACAGAAATATAGGGTAAGGCTGCGTAAGAAGACCCTTGTGGTCCGACCCTTTCCCAAACCCCGCGCATAACGGAAGCTTAGTGCACCAAGCTGCCAATCAAGTTATAACATGTGAAAAGTGGGCAAACTAACTTTACTGGAAATTGTATTCAGTGCAAGGTTAAACTAGGAAATTCTTGAATCCCAATAAAAGAAATATCCTCATTTAAGCTGGTTCCTTTGAATTTATTATTGATTGGAAAGGACTCGGGCTCTTCAAATATATTGCCGAGTGTAAGTTGGATCCTCTGATATGGGTCGACAAAATTTTTAAAGGGTCCATACAACATCGGTGCAAAATGAAATGTAAAAGAGACGAGGGTCTTTGATAGAATTGAAACGGTAAACCTATGTAGTACAAAGTGAAGTTACAAGATATGTCACCTCCGTGCTACGAGACAAGTGTGTATTTGGACAGAAATTTTTAGTGCAGTAATCTCCAAAAGGTATGCCGACTAACTCTTGAATGCATGTAACCTTATCACAAATATAGTGAATCTTTCCAGTAACAGAAAGCATATTATGTTGCACAAGGTGGATGATTTTTCATGTCTTGATTTTGGTCCACCACCATATATGTATTCAGAGGTGGGTCTAGAATTTAAAATAAATAGGTTCCTACAACAATCTCAAGTTAATCAATATACAATAATAACCAGATCGAAGGACTGGGTATCGAGCTAAATATTTTTGTACAATTAACTAGTAAAATTTCTGTCATTGTGATCAGGAGGTCACGGGTTCGTTTCCGTGGACACAGTCTCTTACAGAAACGCAAGATAAGACTGCGGGCAATAGACCTTTGTGGTCCGGGCTACCTTTTTTGTGGATAAAAGTTAACAAGTTCACGTAAATCTATACTGATTACTATAGATCCGCTCTGGCATGAATTGATTGGTCAATTATATGCATGGTCATCAATTTTGATCATCCTTTTCCTTTTTCTTGGCCAAAAGTTTTTTGTCCTACCACTCCTAGTCCTAGACCCCCAAGCACTGCACTCGGGTCCCTTCTGCAAGTGGCAAACATGACACATGTATAATGCTATATTTAGTCTAGGAAATAGCATTATGGCATTTTACCAAAAATATCTATCTTGTTCTGGTTTTCCTATTTTGAAATAAATGATAATAATTTGAATCTATTATACTTAGTGCATAGTTGGCAGCTGCTTCATACAAAAATTGAGCCTAATTATAGGTAATGCATTGTCGGCAGCTGCTTCTAATTAGTTAGATGGTCTCAGCCTAAACCAAAAATTGGCTATATCATACATTAGTTGCATGTTTCTTTGCTACTTTTATGGGTAGACTGTGTCTTTACTATTTCCTACTTATGACAAAATTTTATACGGGATGATCACCTCAATTTCATTATCTAGCTAGACGATGCGTAAATTTAGGATTTTAAGTCGGTGAGTGTGATTGTCACCTTAGTCACTGTTACATTGTGATAATAGTTTTGATTATGAACTTAGTATAAATATATGTGTTTTAAAAAGTAATTATTTAAATATTTATATAGCGATCAAGCCGCCACAGACAGTGAGTGAGATTGTTGCGGCCGCTCCTCAATTAATAAGAACTCTCCCTAGCAGGACTATTTTTATATATGAGTAGACTGTGTCTTTACTGTTTCCTGCTTATGACAAACTAGTTTCTCTGCACGTGCATTGCACGTGTATGTCCGAGTCATGTGATACACGATTTTGTAAAGTAATATCAATATTATTAAAGAAAATATTTGAGTGAATAATTATACATGACAAAATAAAGTATATATGTGAATGATCAAGATAAATTATCGTATAGTACTTTGTTTGTCTAGGTCAAATGATTGGATCGTCTGAACCTACAAAAATAAACAATCAATATTTAATTAGATACATGTGTTTTTCAGCGAAATCTCTCTATAATATAATAATTATATGATATAGTTGTATTTTAAAAATTAAAAATTGCATAAATTGCATTATCTTATTTATATAGTATAAAAAACTAGTAATATTTTTCATGAAAATTTATGTAATTTTAACTTACTTTTTATTTGTAGCTATTATCAGTCTTCTTCTACTTCATGTCTTCATCCTTCTCCAATAAGTAATATTATTGTTACTAACATGAAAATAGTATATGAAAACTATGATATTAAATTAGTGATAAGTATAAAGTAATTATGTTAAAAAATAATTTTTTTTGCCTCTTCCAAGGATAAGTCATTTGATTTTTTTTTTTAATTGGAATGTCATTGCCAAATTTCTTTAAAAAGGTATTGTTAGTAAAAGTCATTTCGACAATTTTTTAACGATATTCATTGTATTTTTTGTTCCTTTAGTCTAGGAAAGCTAAAAAAAGGAAAAAACGTTCAAAATCTTGAAGTTCTCTATTCCTTTGTTTTTGAGACAGACAATTGGCTATAGTCACAAAAGTAACTTAATTAAGTTGGCTTGTCGAGTATTAGGTTAGGTAAGGTTGTTAGATCCTTCTTTTATTTTATGCATATGCACATTTTGGAATCCTGTTATTCTTAGTTTTCAAACACACATACACGCGCGTGCGTGTGTGTATATATATAGATTTGTTGACTCGATATTCTGTTGGTCTACTTTTTGGTCATGAGTTGATTCGTTTCAACTGTTGAGATCGATCTATTCTTTTATACGAATGAAGATTTCAAACAAAGAGTCACACATTTATACATATCTTCAATTACTTTCTTCTACTTTTGATACCCATACCAAAAATTTATGTCTTAACTTTTAATACATGGACCTTATTATACATGCGGAAAATGTATATTCCATGACGTTATAGTAGAAATAGGTTAAAACAAATGGTCTCTTTAGTATTAATCATGTAAACTACAATATTTTCTTGATTAATATAATGATTATTTTTTACAAAATTACTGATTAGGTATTGCAAATGTAAACTTTTTCTAAGGAAGAATGTATGTGAGTAAAGATATTACTTTTGATTATATACCATTCATGGAGTCACGTGTCATGGAAGATAAAGTATTAAAATAAAATAAATTTAGTAAAACTTGCATAGAATTATGAAATATGTGAAAACAATAGAATCTCCGGATAAACACTATAGTTATACTCACAAGTAATTGTAATGAGATTGAGGATATATAGTAGAAGAAAAACACCACCAGAAGGCATGGACTTTAATTTTCATGGCGTGAGATGAATTAGTTAAATTTAGGGGCTTCCCACTTTTAATATAGTATAGATTTATGTGGGATGATCACCTCCAATACATCAATTATTCAAGTTGTTTACTAGTTGTCCTGAAATTTCATTATCTAGCAAGGCGACGAGCAAATCTAGGATTTTAAGTCGGTGAGTGTGACTGTCCGTTCTGTCACTATTACTTTGTGATAATAGTTTTGATTATGAACTTAGTATAAATATATGTGTTCCAAAAAGCAATTATTTAAATATCTATATAACGATTAAGCCGTCGCATACAGTGAGTGAGATTGTTGCGGCCGCTCCTCAATTAATACTGAATCTTCCTGGTAGCCTATCGATAATGTTGGGGCCAATGTCCCAAACAACTGTTTAGATTTGGATTGTATAGCTCCTTGATTAATGATTATCCTATACTTCTCGAGTAGTTCAAGTCTAGCATGCAAATAATATAGGATCTAGAGTCAATGGGGTCACAAGTATGTGTATATTTTAATTTCTATGCAAATAATTAAGTTCAATTGACTAGTGAACTGACTTTATCGAGTAGTGAATTGACTTTTGTCCTAACAAACTGTTGATATGATAAAATAGACATATTATTGTTGTGTCAACCAAATTTTGTTAATGTTTGGTGGCGGACATTGAACCTAGAACCTCTATCTACTCGTATGATCGTATTGTGTGTATTGAGTCATATAATTTGTGGTGACCTGGACGATTTGAACGTAAAATCAGCAGGACCAAAGAAGGCTAAGAACTTTTATAAATGTATTACTTTCGGTGTCCCATTTTAAGTGACGGTGTTTACGAAGTAAAAAAAAAAAAGAAAGAAAGAAATATCTTTGAAATTTGTGGTCTAAAATAAGTCGTAGAAATTTACATGACTAAAAATCCTATCATTAAGTGTAGAATGTGAAGTTTAAAGTTAAACATTTTGTAAATACTATCAATCCTATCTATAACATCCTCGTTTGCTTCAATATTTTTTGCCTGGTATAATGGAATAATGTTATAGGGGACAATATTCTAACGTAACATAAAAATCGGTTTCGAGAAAAACTTGGCTTTTATAGTGAATGGCGGGAGCGAAGCCCACCTTTTATTGAGGACGGTCAATATAATGAAAATTAACCGTATATATAAGTAAAATATTGATTTTAGATGTATAAAACATATATTGAATATCCTTTGTCGGGATTTTATTTTACTTCTTTCAAGTCTGAACACCCTTAGAAAAATTTCTGGCTTCGCCCTGCTTCGCCACTAATGAATGATTGTTATACAGTCAAACCTCTCTATAACAGTCTCATTTGTTCCGGATATTTTTGGATGTTATAGCGAATTGGTGCTATAGAAAACATATATTATAATAGAACATGAGATTTGGTTCCGAAAAAATTTGACTTTTATAGAAAAATACTGTTATATAAGGATGTTGTTATAAAGAGGTCTAACTGTATATAAGTATTGTTATAAAGACGTTTAGCTGTATAGAAAAGTAATATTTTTTTTAATACGAAAATGTGTCACACAAAATGAATAGAAGGAGTAGTACTTGCCTAAAATTTTGGAAATATCAGGAGACGTGCCTATCTTGTAACTGAATGAAGAAATGGAAAGTAGACTACTGTATAACGTTTTTATCTTTGCCACTTTTAAAGCTTTTTGGACCGCCCAAGGTGAACTTAGGATTCTAAAATCAGCAGTGCAATATCCCATTTTCCTTTGGACCATGCAAAACACGTCCCCAGAAGTGACACAAATTCAGCCAACAAATGGAACAGTGACACATGCATTTGAGTCTTATGTTGCATGTCGGCGATTAGTAGCGTATACAGAATTTTATGCGATATCAACTGAGCTTATATACGTGTTTGGGTTTGAAGCTGTGGAGTTATATATATAATATTTTATCTATCTCAATTTTTTTTAGTCTGTTATGAAAATAATGATACTTTTATATTTAGAGATAATTAAATTTTATCTATTATTTTTGTACCATAAGTATTTTTTTCTTATACTTTTGTGTCCTATCAAAGTAAATCACATATAAAATGAGACGGAGAGAGTAAGACTTTTACTTCCATCCTGGACTAGTGTTTACATTGTATTATTTTTCAAGCGGTGTTGTATATGCGAACAATAGCGGAGCCACAACCAAGGAGGGGGTTCAATAGAATCCCTTGGTTAGAAAATTCTTATTGTGCAAATAGGGTAAAAAATATTTTTTTGTATATTTGTAAACTGTTAAATCCCCTTAACATAAGAGAAGTTTTCATCATAGTGGCAAGCGTGTCGCGATCGGATGACAGCACTTGAAGCAATATAGTGGTTATTTATATTAATTCAAATGTTTTTTTTCTTGTTTCTATTCAAATGATTCATGGCTAGGAGGAGTATGAATTGAGAGATTTTGAGAGTGCTTTGGCACCACACACAAATAAATGAAGCTGCGAAACTAAACCACAAAATATGTCAAATTTGAAATCTCAGAAAGTGAGGCTATTATTTCCTGGTGAAAGTATGGATAGCCAAACATCAAAACTAGTTCTTTGGATTATATGCTAGTTGTATAATGTATGCAATAGGATAACAAGTTGCTTTTATATTGTCCTCTAGTTAAAAGGTGATCATGTTATACGTGATTAATTTCAGATGATCTGGGCTCTACATTCATGCGCAAATTTGCATCCGAGAAGGGTTTTACTTATGTGCACTGATAATATCAATGAATATTAGACTATCAATTTTGTAATTTACTTATTGTAGTTTCCTCCCATTCATTGTCCTTCGGACGAAGTCAAGTAAAAAAAGGTAAGGAAAGTAATTTTCTAGTAGGGGTGTACAAATGAAACCAATAAACAAGCCACACTAACCCGATAAATCCGAGCAAAAACCGAGAAAAAAAATCCGATTATGATTTGGTTTGATTTAATTTGATGTTGGAAAAAAAATCCGACCGTATTTGGTTTGGTTTGGTTTTAACTAAAAAAAGTCAAATCGAAACCGCACCAACCCGACATATAGAAGTTTTAAATATATTTAATACATAAAAATATTTATTCTAGTGTAGTTTATAAATATTTCTTAAGTTTTTTCATAGTTTTGTCTTTTAACGTATTATTTCAAGCTCAGACTTATAATTTTTGGATGCTTCAATAAGTTTATAGTCCATGAATGTTAGTAACTCAAATAAATCCTAAACCAAAATTAAATCAATATTAACGGTAATAAAATACATTTAATTCAATTGTACTACGAATGAAAATAGTGTTGGATACTAATTTTTTAGCTTATCCATGATTTATATAAAATGCATAACTTATTTTTCTTTTATAGTGTTTAGTCATGTAAACAATAGTACTTATTAGTCGTACTTATTTTAGCAACTTATTAGTAATTTTAAATTATGTTTGTTTCATTATGGCTTATTATTAATGTTTATTTTGTGCAATTTTATTAATTTTATTGTTGAATATTTTAGTACAATGCCATAACTCATCTTAAAACACCTTATATAGTTCTGTCTTACTAGGATTAAAGAAACATTGGGAGCAAAAATTCTATGTTTTGTACTATGAAGACTTCATGAAAAAAAACTCGCAAAACACGAAAAAACCGAGACTAAAAAACCCGGCTTTTATTGGTTTGGTTTGGTCATTAGATTTAATAATCTGATACAATTGATTTGGTTTGATAATTAAAAAATTCGAATAAACCCAACCTATGCACACCCCTGTTCTCTAGTCAAATTGAATACTTTCGATACTAGTGTTTATTTATCCTTAAAATCGGATAACAATTGAATTTGTACATGGTTTTAAAGATACGTGATCTAACTTGATAAAAAATGATAAATCGGAGTGAAATTGAAATAAAAAATGATAAAGTAAATGCAAACCACACAAGTTGAACAATCTTAGCCATGAGAAGTTAGCCATCCTCGAGCCAAAAGTGCTTTTATCGATATCAGAACAGAATGACAAGAGAATAATAAGAACTAAAAATAACAATGTATTACTTTGGAATGCGTGTTACAATGTGCTTTACAAGTAACCAGACCCTCTTTATATAATAGGGGAGTCCTACTTTAGGTACAATTCTATAAAAGGTAAAAATCCCCTGGTTTGCTGATTTGTCGGTTCCTTATTGATACGTGCTGAGATTCCCACCATGATATTCAACCGGTTACGGATATTTCAGTCTTCCGTTATTTCGGTCTTCTGTTGGTTATATCGGTAATGTTTCCTCGAGGTTATTCGGGGCCAGGGTCCATTCCGGGATCATAGACTCAATGTTCTAGAGGACGGACATTCTGACCTCGTGTTCTGGTTCAATGAGACTCGGGGTCGATTTTCGACCCCTCGCATTCCGAGCCCGATCTATCATGCAGTAGTCGAGCCTGATTTTGACCTTATACAAATAGTCTCCTCATTTTTCAGAGAGTAAACGACGAGAAACAATATGAGCTTACGATTCTCACCTCGGTACTCCGCGTCAGAAACAACAAAAATGAACGAAAGGGAAATTGAGGATCTCGTGGCCGGCCGTGGCATCGATCATACTATCGATGTTGGGAAAAGGAAAAGAGTCTTTGTGTCGCGCCAAAAATCCAACTAGTCGTGATGGCACCTAACCTAACCCGCTAGGTAAGCCAATTAACAACTATCCAATTCAATTGAAATATAATGAGACAATAAATAAAAGAAAATATCTGAATCTTATACATTTTCCAAGGATTGGTAGTACAAATCATGAGCTTCTAAGATTAGAATTTACAATACTGGTATGAAATAAATACATCATCCAACTCCTGTCGATCACAACAACATCAACAACCAACACTGCATGCAAGGTGCGGAAGTGAAGTATGAGCACAACCGACCCCATGTACTCAATAAATAACAAACCTAACCTTAGGTTGAAAGTAGTGACGAGCTGGAACAAAGGTCGGGTCCAACACCAATAGCCAACAACAGTTCATAACAATGTAAAGCAAGTAATAAAAAAGTAACTTAGAGATAAAATGCTCAGCTTATTCATATTTTCCCGAAAATAGTTCCACTTTTCAAGTATATCAGTGAAAACTCAAGTCTTTTACCGAAATTTCCAAACATGGGAGTAAGGTTGAAAACTATAATTCGGGGTTTCACACCCTCAGCACCAAGTTTAGAAGTGTTACTTACCTCGAACAAGTAAATTCTAATACCAAGCAAGCCAAGAAACACCCAAAATGCCATCACGCGCATACCTACCTCCGAACGGCTCAAAACTAGCCAAAAGAAACTCAAGTACATAAAATAATGCCAACGGAAACAAAATCAATCGATAAAGGTCGAATATTTAATCAAAAGCCCAAATCGGCCAAAAAGTCAAAACCCGAGCACGCACCTCGGAACCCGATGAAACTCACAAAATTCGACAACCCATTCCATTACGAGTCCAACCATACTAGTTTCACTCAAATCCTACTCCGAATTGATGTTCAAAACTCAAAAATTCACTTTATGAAACTT
Source organism: Nicotiana paniculata (assembly GCA_005239505.1). Classification (NCBI taxonomy): domain Eukaryota; kingdom Viridiplantae; phylum Streptophyta; class Magnoliopsida; order Solanales; family Solanaceae; genus Nicotiana; species Nicotiana paniculata. The sequence goes on along the minus strand of MDKI01069057.1, from coordinate 14,069 downwards.
TAGGATAGAACCCCCAATTTCCTCTTTAAAATTCATCAACCAATTGCCAAAGATGAAGATAGATACATGAAATAAGATAAAAATCAAGTATATAATACTTACCCCAATCCTTGTGATGAAAATTGCTCCAAAAATTGCCTCATTCCGAGCTCCATAGCTCCAAAAATGCAAAAATGGCTGAAACCCCCCAAATAGAGTACTTTATACTTCTTCCCAGGCATCATCGCATCGGCGACACACTTAGCCGCTGAAGCGGTGTCTCTTTTGCGACAAATGTTCCGCTTCTGCAGAGAGGCCCTGAGGAAATGGACCTCGCACCTGCATAAAAACATCCGCTCTTGTGACATTGCAGGTGCGACACAAGGACTCGCATCTACACCAACGCCCTCTCCTACGAATAAATCTCGCATATGCGCGCACTTAGGTGCACTACAAAAATCTGCTTATGCGGTCTTTCTCACCTAGTTCTCACTTCGCATATGCGATGACACTTCCTCTTTCACAGCTTCGCACCTACGCCCATGGCTCCGCAGGTGTGCTACACCAGAACCTCTACTGAACCAGCCTTAGCCAAAATTTCCAAAATGCTCCAAACCTCGTCCGAAACTCACCCGAGCCCCTCGGGACCCTGTCCAAATATACCAACAAGTCCCATAACATAACACGGACCTACTCGAGACCTCAAATCACACCTAACAACATCGAAATGACGAATTACGCCTAAATTCGAACTTGATTAACTTTGAACTTTTCAAGTTCCATAACACGTGCCGAAACATAGCGAACCAACCCGGATTGAACCCAAATTTTCCATACAAGTCCCAAATGACATAATGAATCTATTACAATTCCCAAAAAAATAATTCCAAGGGCGTATCATCAAAGTCAACTCTCGGTCAAACTTATGAACTTTCCAAACCTTCAAATTTCTAATTTTTCGCCAATTAGTGCCGAATTCTTCTAGGAACATCAAAATGCAAATCCAGGCATACACCTGAGTCTAATCCTAGGTCAAATGCTAAAATGTCATACTTGGTCAACTCTTCCAACTTAAAGCTTAAACCATGAAATTTTTTCTTCCGAATCGACTCTGAATAACTTGAAAACCAAAACTGATGATTCACATAAGTCATAATACATCATACGGAGCTACTCATACCCATAAACTACCAAGAGAAGTGCAAATGCTCAAAACGACTGGTCGGGTCGTTACATCCTCCCCCACTTAAACACACGTTTGTCCCCGAACGTGCCCAGAGTTGTTCTTAAGCCGTCAGATCACTGTCTAACATTACCATGCACATACCTGGGGGTGATACCACGTCACCCTATTCCATATAGGCACGACCACTTATCATACTGAGGATCATTACTTCAGCCTTAGCCTGTAAACCACAGTATCCAATTTCCAACATCTGAAATTTACTACAAGTCCAGAATTTCGCATTTATACACTGTCTAAGTCTGGAAAAGTTGTATCAAGTCATAAACACAATCAAGATGCATTCACATGACATAACACATGACTCGCATACTCGTAGCAAAATTTTCGATCACAGTAGCTGCTCAAAACAACCCAATACCGGTAATAAACCTCATATCAAACAAAACATTGTTCTAAAACCGTTGTACATTGCATATGATGAAATAACACGCAGATACTCATAATTATTCAGTTAATCGACAAGTCATGGGGCTCACTCTCCTTCGACAAGAACCATAACAAATTTCTAAGCCGATCAACGACTTTATCCTTTCAAATATACCGCAATCAATCTGATAGCACCAATTCTAGATCCGATGACCTCATCTTATAAAATACAAGTTACTCTACTGACATGCTACATCTATATACCTTAAGCCATAGACCGTGCAATCTGTACACCAATACGCAATAATTCAAATGTTCTCAAACATGAAAAATAACTCAAACGAGGGAACCGTCCTGCACTCAGCAAGTACCGCCATGACGAAATGCTAAAAACCCATCACACACCTTAGAACCACAACACCCAAACCTAACACAAAGGATCATACCTCCACATAACTCCGCTGCAATGCGTGACCCCATCTAAACACTGGTCCATATGAAATACCTCAAGCCACCTTGCTCAAAATCAATAACCACGTGCAACTCGACATCAAGTACCCATAGTGCATTACCATAACCACGGAGAAGTAAATGACACAATTCCACACAAACCCGAAAGAACATAATCAATGCACAATCAATCATGCATCTCCCAAATACCTATCTCACTCAAATTTCGCTATAAGGCCCCAATAGACCCACACCATGTGTGCATATAACCAATGAATCACAACCTGTCGTAGCATAGAAGGGTAACTCATAGAATATATCATAGCACAAATAATCTCAACACTAACCGAATGGCACATCCCTCACAATGGCAGTACAGAGCAAACCAATCCGGCGCGGATAGAATACACATCCTCATTAGGCCTACCAATGGGCTCTCAAATCAACCCTGGTCATTCAAAAATAGATAATTAACCCTCTGAAGGTCCACGATGACTTAACCACAACACATACTATCATCTGGCTAGATTTTGGCCACATCTTCACTGTTCACAATTACAAAACAACATGCTTCTGAGCACTCCCCGTCTCTAAATCCATAGAACACAGGAATCACCATATCTGACTCCAAATCCACCGCCCGACTGTCAAACACATCTCTCATACACGCTCATCCCACGAGGGATACTTTTATAATTCTTCGTGCCGCATAGCAAAATCGGAATATCAGTAGTCGATCAACTAGGCGAGTACTGCAATACCAACGAAGCATCAGTAAGTTAGAACACAGTGCGCCTTCTGAATGTACACTCTACTTAGGTGATATCAATTAGTTCCAACATCCGAAATCGTTTTCACTTCATAAACTCATGATCTCCCTTTCGAAACTGAATTGTATACTTGCACATGCAGATCCCAATCTCAAACCACACCTCATCTATCATGCCATTATATGAAAAATACGAAAATCTCATAATACACTTTGAGTCGCCAGCAGAATACGTATTCAACTTTTGATTTCATCCAATAGAAAATCACTATACTCAATGTGCTCCTTATGCCGGTAGGAAATATACATCTCAAACCGTGATAGAAATCATCGAGAACTCTTTAGAATCCATTTGCACTTAACCAAGCTATTAGAACCGAATCCCTATAACTAAACCAAGTCATGCAGGTCGCCAAAACCCAAGAGCATTGCCACTAAACACCTGTAGAGACTCACCACATCATAAGTAGCCCAAGAGCCGATCATGCTTATTATTGTGTTGATCCAACCCATTATCAAGTTGTCCTATTTCTTCGGGTTTCTTCCGAATTTCCTTCAAATTTATACTTATCCTTCTTGGAACACCACGATCCTTAACCAAAACTCACCCCACGAACCCTAACATAGAACCACACCGCCCTAAGGCCCATAAGCCGTCGTACTTCCTCTTAGCACCCCAAAGTACCACAATTGAGACACCCGCTCTAAAGAGACCTTATGTGAACCCAAAATTGTTTCCTTTGCCCCCCTGATACTGAAATGTATAATCCATAATGATATAGTAATATCGAGAGTCCCGATACTATCCAATGTAAATCTTAGTTTCTGGCCATACGCAAATCCGCAATATTCTTAATTGCTACATATAAATCTTGAATCCATTAGAACTATTCTCGAGAGTCATCCACTCTACTCAAATCTCAATTGCACCGCCCAAACGGGCTGGACGACCTGTGCCCCATTAGCAAGACAACACCCAAAGAAGTAATCCCACCTTAACGCAACCAAGCAAATTCCTACTCCATGCACACTACATCCTTCACTAACAACCACTCAATCATTCCATGATTTCTGTATGCCCATAAAATGTAATACATCACACATCCATAAATTCCCTTACTCGAGTCATCCTCGATCTCAACCTCTGCAAGTCATAACTGATTCACAAGTATACCTCAAACTGAAACCAATACAACATATAACCGTGCAATCTACTCGTCGATAACAGGCTCCCCCACTTGGCTCAAAGCCATAGGTCAAAACACTCGATAATTTACAATAACCATACCACATTACAACCATAATACCGCACCAAAATTCAGTTCACTCCCTCATAAGCCTGTGTAACACAAACTCTCTGAAACCCTACAATCGTCTACAAACCTCAAATTCATCCTCGTGACGGTCAAGTCAACTATTACAATCGATCCAAACTCAAATCAAAAAAGTACGACCCACTGGTAGAAAGAAAAGCCTCTACACAACATCATAAAAATCACACATCCGCAGATTACCTCACAGGTGATAACCCACATGCTTAGCCTCAAACCGACATCTCTCTATACCCTTTCACAGCCACAACTACTACACAATTACTTAATCGTCTTAATTCTGAACTCATCAACAAGACATGAGATTCTAATTCATCTCACAGTTAAAGAACATGAAAGACCCTCAAATACACTCATAACTCGAGACTATACGTCACATCAAGATAGAAATCAGGCACCCAATAGTCCTTTTTTTAATCTCAAGCAAACTCTTTTCTTCACATTTAATCCATCTGAACACATCCTGCAGTCACATCATACTCATCATATAGACATCCAACCAAGCCAAAAATTCCACTAATTGGGATACTACCAGACTTATAAGTCCAAAGCACGTGCTCACACAACTAAAATCCCCGTGCTCAAGGTTTAGTCAAAACCCGGCCTCAAGTCCTCCAGACTGGCCTATCATCGACACACAAAAATCACATCTTGCACCTCGTCCATAGAATCACAAGTCGCCAATCTACAACTGATTTCGAGCTCTCACATGCGCATACGAATATGTTGAAGGAATTCAAAGAGTTACGCTTCAAGCTGAATCAATGCCGAACGATAAGGAAAGAAAGATGGGAAGTTTATCCTAAATGCCTTGTAGCCTCTTGAAGATAGGTATGGACGTCATCATACTGATCGCAAGACTCTACTAGACACTTGCTCATGACTTATAGAACCCATGAACCTAGAGCTCTAATATCAACTTGTCATGACCCAAAATCCAACTAGTCGTGATGACACCTAATCCAACCCCCTAGGTAAGCCAATTAAAAGCTATCCAATTCCAATGAAATATAATGAGACAATAAATAAAAGAAAATATCTGAATCTTATACATTTCCCAAGGACTTGTAGTACAAATCATGAGCTTCTAAGATTAGAATCTACAACGTTGGTATGAAATAAATACATCATCTTTTCGGAATGTACATAAACAAATTGCTTATAAATCTAAGGCTACCATGAACAAGAGACATCTACAACCAGAACGTAGGTACATCTTCAATTCCAGCTCTCGTGGATCACAACAACATCAACAACTAACATCTACAGGCAAGGTGAAGAAGTGTAGTATGACTACAACCGACCCCATGTACTCAATAAGTAAAAAACCTAGCTTTAGGTTGAAAGTAGTGACGAGCTGGAACAAATGTCGGGCCCAACACCAATAGCTAACAACAGTTCATAACAATGTAAATAAAGTAATAAAAGAAGTAACTCAGAGATAAAATGCCCAGCTTATTAATAGTTTCCCGAAAATAGTTCCGCTTTTCAAGTATATAAGTGAAACCTAAGTCTTTTACCAAAATTGCCAAAATATGAGTAAGGTTGGAAACTGTAATTTTCCAAAAATTCTTTCAACAATAAATAAGATGTTTCATTTTCAGATAGCGTGAGGAAAGTACATCTCTATGCTTACATGTTAAGATACAGGTAAAATTATGAATGCCACTAAAACGGGTAGCAGAAGGAAATGCATCTCTAAGCATGTATATCAAGTACGTATGTCAAACGCAATTATCTTAGTGATGAACTCATGTACTTACACTATCAGAGTACTCAATCTCACTGTCTCGCATTCTCTCTCACCATGCTCAATACTCATCACCCTCAGTCACTCAACACAATACAATACCTGCTGCAGCGTGCAACCTGATCCATATATAATCATAAGGCCAGTCTCTCTCTCACGGGCTCACAATGTCATGAAAGTAGCCTGAAAATGATGGTATGATGTATCAAAAAATAGCAACAAAGACTGGGATATGATATGTAATGAATGAATATGACTGAGTACGAAATTTCAACGAAATCAATAAGTCAACAGCAAGAAATGACCTCCATGGGTCCCAAAATTTCCAGCATATAGCCTAAACATGATCTCTAGCATGATTGACAACTCAATTACTTTAATACAGAGAGATTTCATGGTTACAGATAAGATCAGGTAACTACACAGTACCACTGGGATAGAGTCACAATTCATGCAGTGCACGCCCATCACCTAGCATGTGCGTCACCTCAACACCAAACACATAACACGTAATTCAGGGTTTCACACCCTCAGCACCAAGTTTAGAAGTGTTACTTACCTCGAACAAGTAAATTCCAATACCAAGCAAGCCAAGAAACACCCAAAATGCCATCACGCGCGTACCTACCTCCGAACAGCTCAAAACTAGCAAAAAGCATTTCAAGTACGTCAAATAATGCCAAAGTAAACAAACGCAACCGATAAAGGTCAAATCTTTAATCAAATGCCCAAAATCGACCAAAAAGTCAAAACTCGGGCCCGCACCTTGGAACCCGATGAAACTCACAAAATTCGACAACTCATTCCATTACAACTCCAACGATACTAGTTTCACTCAAATCCTACTCTGAATCGATGTTCAAACCTCAAAAATTTACTTTATGAAACTTTAGGCTAAAGCCCCTATTTCCTCTTTAAAATTCATCAACCAATTGCCAAAAATGAAGATAGATTCAAGAAATAAGATAAAAAACCAAGTATAAAATACTTACCCCAATCCATGTGATAAAAATTGCTCCAAAATTGCCTCAATCCTAGCTCCATAGCTCCAAAACTGCAAAAATGGCCGAAACCCCCAAAATAGAGTAATTCTTCTGCCCAGGCATCGTCGCATCTGTGACACACTTAGCCACTTTTCCGACAAACATTCCGCTTCTTTGGAGGACACCAAAGAAATGGACCACGCACTTGCGGAAAAACATCCAATCCTACGACATCGTAGATGCGACACAAGGACTCGCATTTGCGCCAACGCCCGCTCCTGCGCATAAATCTCGCATTTGCACGCACGCAGGTGCGCTAAAAAAATTTGCTTCTGCGGTCTTCCTCACCCAGTTCTCACCTTGCATCTGCGATGACACTTTCGCTTTTGCGGCTCCGCACCTGCGCCTATGGCTCTGCAGGTGCGGTTACACCAAAACCTCTGCCGAACTAGAGTTTAGGGACTATCACGACTTTTGCTAACCAATCTGGGTATTTAACCTCCCGAATAGACCCTATTTTAAGGAGTTTAGATACCTCGTCCTTGATGAAAGCATGCTTGATCTCGGACTGGGGTCTCCTCTTCTGCTTGACTGGATGGAACTTTGGGTCCAGGCTTAGCTTGTGAATGGTTATCTCCGGCGGGATACTTGTCATGTCAAGGTGGGACCAAGCGAAACAATCTTCATTAGTTATAAAAAATTGAATGAGTTTTTTCCTGAGCTGGGCTTAGCCCCGTGCCCAGGTATACCTTTCGATCAGGCAAGTGTTCTCTTAATATGACTTGTTGCAGCTCTTCGACCGTAGATTTAGTGGCGTCAGAATCATCAGGACTATAAAAAAAGATCTGGGAACCCCGTAATCATCATCCTCGCCTTCCCCTCATTTGTCTGAATCCGCCGAGGCTGGTATCAGTGACTGCTATTTGACCCCATTTTTTGACCATCTGATTCGGATCCTTCAATGTTGAGATTCTAAATGCTGATATCACCTCCTCGGCCGTGTACATTTCCTTGGCAGCCGGTTGTTCACCATAGACTGTTTTGACTCCTCCAGGTGTTGGGAATTTCAATGCTTGGTGCAGTGTCGAGGGCACTACTCTCATGTTGTGGATCCATGGCCTTCTAAAATAAAGCGTTGTACCTCATGTCTCCTTCGATCACATAAAATTTAATTTCCTGGATAGTCGCGACGGTGTTTATTTTCATTATCTCGCCCTTAGTAGTTTCACACTCCATGTTGAACCCATTTAGAACTCGGACTGCAGGCACGATTTGGTCTTGTAGACCGAGTTGCTCCACGACCCTCGCTCGGATGATATTGGCGGAGCTACCTAGGTCAATTAACACACGTTTACTCGGGATTTATTTATGAGTACAAATATTACCAATGCATCATTATGGGGCTGCAGGATTCCTTCTGCGTCTTCGTCGTTGAAAGACAAGGTTCCTTCCGGTATGTAATCTCGAGTTCGTTTCTCCCTTGTGATGGATACTTTGGTGTGTTTCAACATCAGCCCCTGAGGAATATCGACCCTACCGATAATTATGTTAATGACGTGTTGAGGTTCTTCTTGCTCGTCCTACTTATTAGAATCCCAATTCCTAAAATGATTTTTTGCTCGGGCACTTAGGAATTCTCGAAGATGCCCGTTGTTGAATATCGGGCTACTTTCTCTCTCAATTGTTGGCAATCTTCCGTTCTGTGGACGTGAGAGCCGTGATATTTACACATCTGGTTAGGATCCCTCTGGGGAGGATCATATTGTAACGGTCGAGGCCATTGGTGTCCTTGATACACCCGATAGCTGATATGATGGAGGCAACGTCAACGTTAAAGTTGTATTCTGATAACCTCGGTGCTTCCTTAGGCCCGACGGGCCTGTCAAAGCTGTTTTTACTCATGAGTCCCCTACTGTGTTTACCTTGATCGTTTCTCCTTTCGCCTCTTATGAGATTTCTCCCAGATCTGTTACCTCTTCGTTCCCATTGTACGGTTGATAGCTATCCCTGCTCGATCTTGGTTCACGGTCAATGTCTCTCTTGGCTCTATGACGGTTTTGATAGGATAAATAGAACCCAAAGGGCCCTAAGTTGATCATCTTCAACTCATGATTTTCAATTGATACCGGCTTGAACAGCCCAATCATCAGCAACCGGCGGTAGGTTCATCCGTTCCATCTGAAACCGGGACACGAACTCTCTGAGCATCTCGTTATCTTTATGTTTTACTTTGAAAAGGTTTGACTTCCTGGTCTCGACCTTGATGGAACCAGCGTGTGCTTTCACGAAAGAATCTGCAAGCACAACAAGTGAGTCAATAGAATTAGGAGGTAAGTTGTGATACCATATCATAGCTCCCTTTGACAGGGTCTCTCCAAATTTTTTCAGCAGAACAGACTCGACTTATCGTCCTCCAAGTTGTTCCCTTTGATGGCACATGTATAAGAGGTTACATGCTCATTTGGGTCGTTCACTCTGTTATACTTAGGTATCTCGGGCATACATAATTTCTTAGGGATCAGCTTCGGAGCCGCGCTCGGAGAAAAAGGTTTTTGCACGAACTTCTTGGAATCTAGGCCTCTCAATATCAGCGGCGTTTCTGGGATCTGGTATACTATAGAATTATAGGTTTCCACTTTTTTTTTCATTAGTTTCGATTTTCTTTTCCCCACTCGTTTTGTCAGTTCCTCAAGCATTTTTATGATCTCGTGGTTAGTCCCCGAATCGCTCTCGTTAGATCTTTCTATGACCAGTTCGTCCATGTGGGTAACTTCTCTGGGCGGATTGGGCTCGACTCTGCTCGGAGCACGGCTGTGGTTTTGTAACTAGGCTATTGCCGCTTGTTGAGGTTGCAACATTTCGAACATCACCCTTAAACTGATCCTGTCTCCACCAACGTTTTGCGTATTTTGAGCCGCTGATCGGGCTCCACCACGGACACTATTTTGGGGATCGGTTGGTAGATTCGTGTCGATAACCACATGTGAATTAGCGTCATTGGGTATGCGACCGGAATTTCGACGGGATTAGCAGGCGATACCTCGTTACTGGGCGTTGTGTTGTTATTTTCACCGTGATGAATGGACTCGTTGTCAACATGTAGGGGTGCTGATTAAGAGTTTGACATTTTGTGTTTTAACCTGGAATCAAAGACACTTCAAAGAGCAAGTGTAAAGTAGTGTGTGTTATGGAGATTTGCATCAAATAACCATTATTATCCTTAGCCCCACGGTGGGCACCAGACTGTTTACCCTCAAAATCGGATAGCAATTGAATTTGTACGTGGTTGTAAGGATACGTGATCTAACTTGAAACAAAATGATAAATCAGATTGAAATTAAAATAAACAATGGAAAAGTAAATGCAAACCACACAAGTTGAACAGTCTTAGCCTTGGAAGGTTAGCCACCCTCGAGCCAAAAGTGCTTTTATCGATATGAGAACAGAATGACAATAGAATAATAAGAACTAAAAATAATAATATATTACTTTGGGATGCATGTTACAACGTGCTTTACAAGTAATCAGACCCTTTTTATATAGTAGGGGAGTCCTACTTTAGGTACAATTCTATAAAATGTAAAAATCTCTTGTTTTACTGATTTGTGGGTTCCTTATTGGTACGTGTCGAGATTTTCTCCATGATATCCGGCCGGTTACAGATATATTGGCCTTCCGTTATTTCGGTCTTCTGTTGGTTATACCGGCAATGTTTCCTCGAGTTTATTCGGGGTCAGGGTCGATTCGTGGATCATGGACTCAATGTTCTCGAGGACGGACATTCCGATCTTGTGTTCTGGTTCGATGAGACTCGGGGTCGATCTTCAACCCCTAACGTTCCGAGCCCGATCTGTCATGCAGTAGTCGAACCCGATTTCGACAGTATATAATGTTATTTAAAAGAGAGCTCGACTTTATAGAGCGTTTAGCGACCGCGATATAAGATGAAAAACTAATTGCTGTTTATATATTAAGAAGTCCATGAAATATACATAAATATGTGACCATGAACCAAATTATTATAGTAAATTTATTTGAAGTCGATCTAGAAACTCATAAGTCTCACACCTTGAATTCGCACTTTCTTCTATACGTTCTTTCTTCTCTTTTTCTTTTTCTCCGCAAAATCTAAATCCTTTATCATAAAAAGTAACAAATTCACTTATCTTTTCTCCTTATAGCAGGAGTGCATTTGATATAGATCGTTTTAGATATGTAGATGGTAGTCTCTATCTATGGTTTTATTTTTTATTCTTTCAATTGAAAAAAGATAAATGTAGTGTATATATAAAAGATAAACTCCAAGAAATAAATCAATCTTTACGTAGAGATAGAGATGGAGATGCACATAATTATTGTGCAATTTCTAAGTCAAACTATTCCAAAGCACATTCTTTTTAACTAAATCTAGATCCTTTGTCATGCAAAAGTGGCAAATGCACTTAAAATCTTGAGTTATTATATTAATATAAAATCTAGGTGGCAAATTGGCATTGTACTCCAACATCGAAGCTATTTTTTAAAATCTTTTCTTCCCTATAATGGAAATGTGGTAGGTCCAGTTCTTTTTAGATACGTGGTTGGTAGTCTTTCTGTTGATATCTTTTCCATTGGAAACTGTAAAGTTTTAAGAAAAATTCCTGCATTACTTGGTGGAAGTGAAAAGGGGAAAATGCTCCTAAATTTTAAGAAAAGAACGATGACCAAAAAACGATTCTGAACGTGCGATAACTACTCATTCTTCCTTAGTTAGAAGTTTCGGGGTGAGTCCCAAATATGAATAGCTTTGTCACGAAACACTTTATCTCCTGGCGTGAGATTTTCCAGCACAAATTCAAATTTAATCGAGCTCATGCAATACGCGATGGAAACCAAAAATAAAGGGAATGAATGATAGTGTTATTATTGGTTAAACCCCTTTTTGAGACCTTTACTATGGAGGAAATATAACACTTATAGAATCTAATGGTAATTGATTTTGAGAGAAAGTATCTACACAATTAGCTATTGTGACATTGAGAATACCCCGATTTTCATATACACATCTCCCTTTATCATCCATCTTTCTTTGTTCTTTTTAGGACACTTGCATGTGCTAAGTGGCCTTATTAAATTTATCAAGGTTTTGATCATGATTTTTGTTGGTCTTTAAGCTTAGTGTAGCTTAATTTTAAGCTTAGTCTAGCTTAATTTTAAGCTTGGTGTAGCTTAAAGAGATTGAATGGAAAATGGTGGAAAAGAAATGGAGGGAAGTGAAATTTTGAATTAGTGCACTTTGTCCCTCATTGGAAGAAGGAAAGAAAATCTATGTGTATATATAGAGAAGCTCTTCTTCTAGCTCTTAAAGAGTTGAGAAGAAGGCAAGCCTCGCGCCGTCGTCACTCGCTCGCTCGGCTTCGGCCCGCAATATTCATACCTGTAGATCTTTTCAGAAACAGTACGAAATTGGCTATAAATATACCTTGAATCCCAGAATTTTTACTTACTAAATTTTCTGATCTTCTTCTTCTTCTTCTTCTGCACAAAAATATTCCAGTGTGTTTTACAACCATCAAGTGGTTCGCTGATCACCGGAGTTTTTGGTACCGATACACTGGTGAGTTAAATCGTTCTATCGTGGGAGGATATATTCCAACACCTCGGGTACTTGAGGGGAATAATTTTCTTAAGGACACACTGTGTATTCAGTGGGCTCGGTTTATTCTTATATTATTTTTCATAGAAAAAACTAAGGACACCTGGACTAGCGCGACCGCACTCAACACGCACTAGTGGTCGCGGTAGTCAGGTTTCTCATTGTCCCTGGTATATTCCACTAGCACGGCCGCGCTAATCTCGCGCTAGAGCCCGCGCTAGTGAGGTTTCTTATTGTTTCTGTATTTTTCAGAAATTATTATTATTTTATTTTACAACAATACAGATTAATAACAATCTTAAGAAAATTATATTTTTATTATATTCTGTATTCTGTTTGTGGAGATTAAAAAAAACCTTTGTGTTTTCTACTCCGTCTGAATTTTACTATTCTGATTTGGAGATATAAAAACTTCATCAGAATTTTGAAATTCAGAAAACGATTTGAAGAACATAAAAACTTAATCGTTTTCTGTGAAACAGTATATAAAAACTTTGATTTTTATTTATTATACATACTGTTTATGATTACAGTATTTTTCTGTTCTGATTTTTCCATTGCTTGAACTCTTCTGTTGTTGACAGTGAGAAATGACAATTGATAACGAAAATTTTTCTGCGACTGTTGCGGCAACGACGATAGCCTCGTCGAGCCGGACGGTTGTTGCACCGGCAGAAAAACAGGGTAAAATTTTCTGGAGCCAACTTCAAAGGATGGCAGCAAAGGGTGTTCTTCTGGCTTACCACACTTGGTATACAGAAATTTACTAATGAAGAGCCTCCAGTGCCTGCTGTGGACATGCCAGACAATGAAAAGTTCATGATTGTTGAGGCGTGGAAGCAAGCAGATTTTCTTTGCAAAGGTTATATTTTAAGTGCTTTATAGGATGACTAGTACAATGTGTACAGTGAGATAAATACCTCGAAAGAATTATGGGACGCACTTGAGAAGAAGTACAAGACAGAAGATGCATGCTTGAAGAAGTTTGTGGTTGCCAAGTTTCTAGACTATAAAATGATAGACAACAAAACTATGGGAACCCAAGTTCAGGAACTTCCACTTATTTTTCATGACCTTATTGCTGAAGGTATGGTCGTGAATGAAGCATTTCAAGTGGCTGCAATGATTGAAAAAAGTTGCCTCCTTCGTGGAGAGATTTCAAGAACTATCTCAAGCACAAGCGCAAAGAAATGAAGTTGGAAGATCTTGTGATTCATCTAAAGATTGAGGAAGACAACAAAACAATAGAGAATAAGTCTCGTGGAAATTCAACGATCATGGGAGCTAATATCGTTGAAGAAACTGCTCCAAAAAGTAAGAAGAGAAGGAGATCTTCTAGACAGACTAAGGAGTAGAACAAAAAGAAATTCAAGGGCAACTGCCACAATTATGGAAGAGTTGGTCACAAAGCCCCTGATTGTCGCTTCCTGAGAAAGGATAAGAAGAAGGGACAGGCCAACATAATGGAGAAGAATGATGACATTGATGATCTTTGTCCAATGCTTTCGGAATGCAACTTAGTTGGAAATCCGAAAGAGTGGTGGATTGACTCCGGAGCCA